>JBBPFJ010000314.1:0-15000 GCA_037975025.1 Excoecaria agallocha | reverse complement strand
ATCTAAAGGCTTTAAATTTAGCCACTTGTCACTCATCCATGCACTTGGGCTTACCCTACTAATCTAAGCTCATTCAAACCTAATCATGGCTTCAAATTAGGGACTCATGTGAAATTTTATGGTCAAATTCTTGGATTTGGCCCTCTAAATGATCTGATCTTGAATTTACGCCCCGAAATATGAATTTTCATTCATGATATTAGATTGCTCTGAAATTTTACCCGAGTGTCACTATATATTCAACATGTAATAAAAATTTCAGCTTATTCCGACATTATTTATGTATACTTTTAGCTTTGGCGACTCATGCAGCCGATCCGAAATCCAAAATTCCAAAACTAGCAGAATTGCTATTTTTCAGTTCCTTGGGGGTACTTATACTATTTATAACATGTATGTGAAATATGAAGCCCATTGGAGGTCATTAGGATGCCCAAATATGCGGTCAAAGCTATGGTCAAACCTACACTAACAAGTGAAATTTTTCTTTGTTTGCCCTTTTAGAGCCCTATTTGACCTTAATTTCGTACCATTAGACTTCGTTTAACATGTACTTTCATAATCTACCCTTACCTCGCCCTGCCTGCTGGATCATCCATCCTTGGATTTTTTTGGCTTGGGCACATTTAACCTTACATAATTTGCAAGTTTTCTATCCTATTCAACCCCGATCACTTTGATATCTATCCTAAGGTAACCATTCACACTCCACAACATGTTATGCATGACAAATGCAAATTTAGGGACGTTACATATTAGGTTAAAATCGAAGTATCAATATTCATATTATTTGGATAGTCGTAATATCTTGCTAGAGGCTGCTTATAACTTGTGAGCTCATGATGGGATTGGGGCCCATGACCAACATAATATGAACCTATTGGATTGCACGCATAAAATGTGATGAATAGACTAAGGGTTAATTCGGGCATTTCGAATTTTATTTTATGACAAATTAAAATTCAAAATAAATGTATAAAATAAATAAATATTAATTAAGATTAATATTATAATTCTTATGTCAAATAAGAAATAAAGTATTTCTTATTTTAATAAGAAATATGGGCCCGAAATTCTCTCTCTCTTTTAATTAGGGTTAGGTCACCTATATATATATGATATGTATGGTTTAAAAACTCTAAATAGACATACTAAAAAGGTGAGTCGTCACCTTTGAGAGAGTTAAAAAGAGAAAAGCATTTTTCTATGTTACCCTAGCCACCAAGAAGGAAGGGAGTTAGCACTCCGGGCGAATCCATTCGTTATGTTCGAGTGTGGATACCGATAAAGGGTGTTCGTTTCATATGAGGCATACCTATAAGATGATTTTACACTTTAAGAGGTTAGTAATTGCTACTTTCTCTTCATTAAGTCAATTAGATCGTATGGATCCTGGTGGGTTTCATATATCCATTGCATTTTTGTTTCATATTTCCCTTGTCGAAACCTAACAATCAAAGCTTAGGATATGCCAGAACAATATTGTAATATTAAATCATACATAAAACACAAAAAAATCAATTCAATTATAGGATTACATAATAAAATAAATGCTTGAAATTGTACAACGATAAAGGAATCTCTAATCATGCCTCTAACATACATATCAATCCAGGTTTATATCTTAACACACTATGGGCATACAAATCACATAAACACATATTTAAAGATACTTATTTAAAGAAATATTAGCATGATTGTACATGGTAATTTTAGAGAGAGAAAATAGCAAGAAAGCTTAGAATATTACCATCAGGAGATATTCTGAATCTAAAATTCTTTTAGTCCAGATTCTCCACTTCGATTACGTTCTTTATTTTCAAGAAAATTGAATGAATTCAATGTGTGTGTGTTTGGATCAAAAAGATTGTTAAAGCAAAGTAATCTCTTCGAGAAAGAAGAAATTGATTTTTCTCTTCTCTAAGTTTTTTTGGCTCTGTAAAAAACTGATTCCTTCCCCTTTTGAAACCCTAAATATCTTTCTTTTACACCTAGAATAGAATTGGAGTTGAATCCAAGTCTATCTCTTCTAATCTAAAGGGATTATCCCCCTGAAATTTGGATCATTTCCTATAGAAGTTATCTTCCTATTTTTGAATTTCCAAAAATGTGAAAATTCTGGAAAAAAAAACCCACAGACGGACGTCCCCCATTGAGGGATAGGCATCTCTCAGGCAAAAAGGACCAAAACTTCCAAAATACCCCTGATCTGACCTAAACATGAAAGAGAGAGCCACAGATGGCTATCCCCCCATATGACAAACAGGCATCCATCACTATTGAAGGCCTAAAATTGAGGTTTTTTGTGCTCTTTTATAAAAACACTTGAAAAACCATGAAATCTTTTGAGAAAAATAAGAGAAATTTACAATCAGAGCTTTGAGATCCACACTTATTATCAATAATATGTTATTTCCTCATCATCGGGTAATCCTGATCTAGGCTGCCTCGAGTCATGGTGTCTAAGATAAGATTTTATTACTTTTCCTATTTTGGAGGAATTTTAAAGGAAAAATGAGAGGTTCAGTCTCTCTTCTTCCTTCCTGCATTTTTGCTCTACAGATCTAAAATGGTAGCTTTAATTTCATCTTGTTAATTTTCTCGATGGCCATGTGTAGCTAAACTCTTTATTTAAGTTAAAGATTAATTCAAAGCCAGGATTCCTTATGCTGTGAGATTGGTCCACTTTAATTTTTATTTTTAAATTCTTTCCATGTTCACGTTATTTACTGTGATGTTGGGAAACCATATCCTGATTATTATTAGGTGTGTAAATAGCGCTCTTTGTGCATTTAATTAAATAGTATATTGCTAATTGAATTTACTAACTCTATAATTATTTAGTGAAGTCAATACAAGTAACAATTAGTATAGCTTCTCTTATAAGGCCTATTATATTAAGTAAATGCATGATTTGGTCTAAATTAATCTTTCTTATAGGTTGGTTGGCTTAGGTCGGGTCTTTTTAGACCGTAATACTGTCAATAAATTAATTTTTTTTGCTTGTTAAAAGGTTATTTATTGCCTAGGGATTAATTATAGTCTTGCTAGGTTAATTCATTAATATGAAAAGATTGGTTGAGAGCGCGAAGCCGACAACTATAACCAGTCTGTTGCATGATTTTAAAATTATTTCTTCATCTATGATCAGTAAATTGAATGCTACACTGCGAATATTTTTAACTGGAATTTATCATCCATTGAATTTATCTAAATTAATTTTTTTATTTTTATTTATTTGATTTAGTTCATTATTTTTAGTTCTTAGTCTATAAAAATCCTCCTTTTATTTTTATTTGCTAAAATTCTGGTTGTTTAGAATTAAATTAGTGCTAGTCTTTGTGGATTCGACCATTTCTTACCCTATTTACAATTCATTTGCTTAGGAAAATATAGGATTGATTTTTGTTAGCTTTGACACCCATCAAACAATGATGCGAAGCCTAAGGCTAAAGAACACGAAACGCCTAAAACATACAATATGGCATGAACATGAACAAGACTAAATCCCTAACCCTATTAAACCCCCAATCAATATATGAAAGGAAACGTAAATAATTAGGTTGATTTAAACATAAGAACAGAATTCGCCACAAAATAAATACCTTGATAAGAATTAAAGTTCTTGATGTAATAGAAGAAGACAAGCACTCCTCTCCAAAGTAAATTTTAGCCAAGCCAAAGAGAAAACTCTCAATTTTATTAAAATCAATCAAATCTCCCATACAATAAGTTTAATGTGGTATTTATAGCCACTTAAAGAGAAACCTAAACCTAATTGAATTACTATTAGCTCAAAATTCCTATTCCTATTAGGATTGACAATTAAATCTAATTTCCTACTTAAGATAACTAAACAATACCAAATGAATGGGCCCTCCTACAAGTGGCCTGTAGCCCATTTAAATAAGGCTTATTTATTATGATAAACCCAAATAAAAATAACAAAAAAAAATCCTAACTAAAGATGGGCCTTCTACAAATTAACTTAAACCCAAAATAAGTCAAGCTTTCATCATCCTGCCCGCTGCCGCGAGTGCGATGAATACTGCAGGTATGATAGAAATTGATCTGCTCTCTTTCACTTGGCTCTCCATAGTTTCCACCATTTGTTCCAAATAAGTGTTTAATGCCTCCTTAAACTTTTTGGCTCTCGATCTTGTCAGAGCTAACTCATCTTTGTGCTTATTCCTAGCTTGATATCCCTTTACTTTGCTTGTATCATCCTTTCCATCATCAAAAGGATTCATCCTTGAATCTGAATCAAAATCAAAATCAAAAGGAGGTAAATTAGAAATATTAAAAGTAGCACTAACATTATGCTCACCTAGTAAGTCAACCTTATATGCCTTGTCATTGATGCATTCCAACACTTGAAATGGTCCATCACCCCTTGCATCAATTTTTAACTTCTTTTGTTGTGGAAACCTTTCTTTTTTGCATATGAACCTAAACTCAATCACCTGGTTCAAAGATAACTTGTTTTCTTCCTTTATTAGCCTTTTGTGCATATATACAACTCCTCTTCCTCGATTTGTTCACGTGCCTTCTCATATATTGTTTTAACCAATTCAACCTTCTTTTTGCCATCTAAGCTAGCAAGATTATTCAATGGTAAAGGCATAAAAAACAGTTAATGGATTAAAACCATACATAATTTCAAATGGAGAATAACATGTAGAAGAATGTATAGTACGATAATATGCAAATTCAATAAATGGCAAACAATCTTTCCAAGTACTTAAATTCTTTCCAATAATAGCATTCAACATGCTTCCCAAAGTCCTATTGACTACCTTAGCTTGTCCATCAATTTATGGGTGACATGTAGTGGAAAATAAAATTTTAGTACCTAAATTCCCCCACAAAACTCTCCAAAAGTGACTTAGGAACTTCACATCTCTATTAGACATAATGATTCTTGGTACACCATAAAGCCGGACCACATTCCTAAAGAAAAGATCAGCAATGTTTGTTGCATCATCTATTTTATGGCAAGCAATAAAATGAGCCATGTTACTAATGTTAGTGTAAGTCCTAGCCCAAATACATTGTTATAAAACATTTAATTTAATAAATGAGGCATTTGTTTTATCTATTATATTCCTGTGCATATCAATTGATATAACTATCCAAGAATGTTGTTTCAGTTAAAGTTATCATGTGTGAGGCACATGGTTGTAAGACCTTGAAACAAATGAGACTTCATTCTAAATATCCCTAGTCAGTCATTGTTATGGAAATAACAAATGAATTAAGACTAGTATGCTCTCTCTGATAAGTTGAGTTCTATCTTACGGATCATAAGGACAAGAGTGTCAATCAGAGATCATAGATACATGTTTAGAACATGGTATCTGGATAAGATCCGTTCATGAGAATACTACATGGTACAAGTCATAATTGTTTCTCATGTGCAAGTTTTGCATTGGAGTTCTTAGACCTAAAATCTCTATGAAACTCTTTATAAATTACTATGTACTTTGACATACACCTAACATGCTCATAACAGGGTGACAAGTATGGGTATGCATTGATCCATGTTAGAGAGCATGAGAGAAGTGAAGGGATTACCCCTCTCGATAAGAGAGAAAATATCACCGGCCACCTGATCAGTGAACTGAGAAGTGTATGACCATACCGAGATGAAATAATGAGTAATCATTATTTATCTGAGAGTTCAGTGTCACTGGAATATCAAGAAAGGAATTAATATATATAAGGATGACTAATTCCATGCCTTATATTAATTCTGATATTTAAGGGTAAGCGACTATACAAAATTGCATTAGGTCACTAAATGCCATTTACATTTTCATTTAATTTGGAATGCTATAATATCTTGCTAGAGAATGTATATAGCTTTTGAATTAATTCATTAATTCATTGACAAAATTAAATGGACCTATAAGATCGCACACAAAGCATTGGGCTTAAAATATTTAAATAGAGTATTGGGCATTAATTTGGGCTTTTATTTAAAGTCAAATTAATGTGGATAATGGGTATTAAATTGCTAAGTGGACTTTGGCCCATAGAGATTGAAAAACATGGCAAAAGGAGTGAATAAATTAATTATTTATTTATCTTTAGATAATTGGTTATTTATCTTTAGATAATTAAGTTAATTAAATTTAAATTCCTATATGTCTTTGAATCAATATATACCACTTAATTAGGAAGTGATGGAGGCTGAATTTACTACCTAAATAATAGTAAATTTTGGCACACACAAAACCCTAAGCTAAGTGATACATATAGATAATAAGTAACTTTGCCATTTAGGTTTTTTCTCTCTCTAAGCTGCCACTCTCAAGGAAAAAAGACTCTTCCTTCTTCTCTTGGATTTTGGGTAGCCATTGGTGAACCTTAGAAAGAACAATACCAGGTCTTGTGTCTTTAGTTTAACACCCATTGACAAATACTCAAAAATTAGAGCTAGCACTCTAGTTTTAAGCCTTCCTTGCAAGTGTGTGTGTGAGCATAGAAAGGAGCGGCGTAAAGGCAGCTCCTTGGCATTGGTGTCACAAATCTGAAGTATATAAGTTCATCTTATATATTTTTCATCATCAAAATCAAATTTTGAAGAGCATCTAAGCTTGTAAGTTTAAAAAACCCTAAAATTGCATGTTTTCGATTCTTGTTATGTATTGTCATGATATGTATGATCAATTTTATTATTTTTTCGCTGCATGATCATCATGTATATGCCATGTTATATTCCATCAGTGGTATCAGAGCCTAAACATGCTTATTTTAGTGCTTTAGATTCATTAAATAATTATTCAAAAATCGTTCGTTTAAAACATGCAATGTTGAAATTTTTTGTTTTGAGTTTTTTGCATTGTTTTGGTGTAAAAATGATTTTAAATGATTAGATAGGTATTATAATTATTATGACATGTTAATATACTGTCCTAAGATGTTCTTAGAGTTGTTCATGGTTGGATTTAATTATAAATACCTGATGGTACATATTAATCTTGAAACTAGGTGCTAGTTTGCATGATATGTGTTTATTTAACAACTAGTTTTCAAAATTAAATGTATAAATGTGTTTGGCATGTTTGTAAGTGATTTTTAATGATTAATAATAGCTTTGGACATATTTTAAAATTTATTTTAATTTTGGTCCATGACAATTTAATTGATTAATTTTAAAATCACTTAAAACTATGACTAGTTTGTGTTTGTTATATGTTTAATCAACATTGTTTGTGTTGTTTTGATTAAAATGGCAAAAGCACATTTAGATCAGATCTGAAAAAACCTTAAATCAATATTTATGACCTTATTTAAATTATTAAATGGCTCATAAAATCGTTTTAAGTGTTTGTGCATTTTTTGTGGCATTATATGAGCATTAAACAACTAGTTTCATTGTTGTTTGTTTGTTTTAGTATGAATGCCATGTATGATATATGTTCTTCATGATTTTGTGTTTTAATTCATGTTGATACATATTATATATATTTTTAATGTTTATGGGTTGTATGACATAAAATTAAAAATGGCAAAATTGGAAATTATACTAGAGTTGATTTATGGCACAAATCTAACTAGTTAGTATTTTGGACTTTTAAGAGAACTTATTTAATAAGAGAATTTAGTCCATTGGGCTTCGGCCCAGGCCCATCATGGGGTCTCCTTTTAAAAGTTCAAGTACACAATTTCCATTAATGGGTTTGGCTAAATTAATTAAAATTGGACTTTGTTTTATCCATGAATGTTATGAATATTTATTTGATTGTTTTGTGTGATGAATGGATATGCATGGTGCATCATGGGCCCTGGGTTTTTGTAATTAAATATGGCCTACGAGCCATTATGTATTATTGTAAAAGTTTCATTTATTTCTTAGAATAGAATTTATTTGAAGACTTTGTAAATCAAGATGAAGCCCACCAGAGTGGAGAAGCCCAACTCGAAGATTCTTATGTAATAGTATAGAATCTTAGTTGTAGGTTTTTGGGCCCATGTTTGTCACACTTTAATTTATGAAATTATATATATATGCATGCTATGAATGGATGACAAAGCGTATGCCATGTAAGCCGTAATAAAATGAATCCCTAAAATAGTAACTCTCAAAGTTGCCTTCCTAATTTGAAACATGTTAAGGCATCGATCATCGGTCACGTAGACTAAGAGTCCTAGATGTGGCCGATTATCTTTGTGAGGCATGGGTTGTGAATGTAGGTTGGACTTTGTTAGAGAGTATGCCCTAGAGCCCATGTAATAGGGATGTTTTTCATATGTATGAAATTTATATTCAAAATAAAAGGCATCATTCATTTATTAATGCTATGTTCGAATACATGAGTTTGTAAATCTTAAATTAATAAATGAAGTCCTAGATATTATAAACACAGTGCAAAGGCAATCATGAAGGTGTTCATGATGTGGGATGTCTATTGCATGCAAATGTCTTAATATCTAAATATCCCTAGTCATAGAATTAACAAGATAGGATATTGTTAATTCGGATAGACTAGCACATGTTATGCTTCTTGAATGGTTCAATCAGTGGTTCTCATAACTGTAATTATGGAAGATAATCAAAGCTAACATATGGATGCTTGTTAGAAGAACAAGTTCATTGGAGACCTGCATAGAGAATCCTCACATGGATATTAAATCTATGTCAGTGAGGAATCTCTTCATAGCGGTTGTGCAAGTATCCTTAGACTTGAGATCACCAAAGTTATCTTAAGTAGCAAGTGGTATACTTTGACTCCATAACTGATTACTTCCAACTGGGAGTGAACATAGTTAGGAGATTGGGTATATCATAACCTACTTGAAGATACTTGAGTGATTGACAAAGGATTCACCATCCCAGATTTAACAAGGGAAGTTATCTCGCATGATTCTATAATTGCCTTGTTAAGAGAATCTCTGGCCAGAGTAATATGCCGAGATGGATGGAGATCCATGAAGGGAATTTTAGGAACAATGGTTAAATTAATAGAACATACATAATTAGATTTATATGAGTTGACAGAAATCCATACTCAGAATCTAATTGAGATAAGAGTGGTGAAAGGAGTAATTGCACGGTAACTGTTTCTATGGAAGGGTACAGTCAAACCACATGAATTTCCTGACATTTGGGTAGTCATGATGCCTAGATAGAGGCTAATCATGACTTGTATAATGATGTATCAAAATATCAATACAGATTGATAAAATGATTTAAAGGAGTTTAAATCATGTGAGTTTTGAATAGAACTCACAATTACATATTATACTGCCAACATGGACAGGAACCCAATAGGTCACACACATATAGAGAACAAGGATAATAATATTTGATATTATTATAAAGGTAGAGAAGTGAATAAGATAATAATTAATTAAAGAGTTTAATTAATTATGATCAAATAAAATTGTCCGCGAAACTTTTGAGAAATGTTCTGCAAAATTGGACCTAATTGAAATAATGTATTTTATGATTAATTATTATTATCTTATAAGTGTTATAAGAATACTATAAGTGTTATAGGACTGATATAATAATTAATAGGTCCATTGGAGAAATTATAAAGGGCCAAAGGAATGAAGAAGTTGGAGGAAGCCCTCCAGAAGAAGGCCACACGCCAACTCAATACAAAAGGGTTTAGAGGGCTTTTTTCTTGGACCAAATTAATTTATATATGTTACATAAGTGTTATGGAACTCACATATTTAATTTGGATGGATTTGGAATCCATTTGGGTATTTAAATTCAATTAGATGCACAAAGGGCTTAGTTTGTGGATAGCATAGACTTTTATGAAAAGGATTAAATTGGATTTAATTAAGCCCAAATGATTATAATTAATTCCAGAGGCCCAATTAATAATTCTCCAGCAATTTTAAAGATCCCAATCTCATTAAGGAGTTGGAATTTTAACCTAACTATAAAAGGCCAACTAATGAGAATTAGGGTTAAGTGATTAAAACAAAAAGAAAGTCTTTTTCTCTAATCTCTCTCTCCATTTTGCGCCAACTCCTAAGCTAGCTCTTGGGAATTTCGGCCAGCCCTAGTTAAACACCAATTTATTGGTTCAATTTATCCCTCTCTAGTGTGGATTACTCATTGGAGGTGTTCGATTTTGGACACTGTGGTTTGTGACAACCCAGTGCGAAGTAAAATCAACTGTTCAACAAAAATCAAAGGTGATTTTTCTTATTCTCATATAGTTATATTGTGTATTCATGGCAAGATCAGATCTAATGGTTAAAAAAATTTTAAAATTCCGCTCATGTATGTGATGCATGTAACCGTTAAATTCCAACAGACTTAACATGGAAAGAGATGCCCAAACCCAGGCAACTAATAAATGTGTTTATGCTATAACATCTTAAGATGTTAGCCCATTTGATCCAATAAGCATGTACGAGACATGATTGAAGTTTTCCTACCTAAGTAACTTAACTTGTTAGGTGTACAAGCTCAGCTTGACTAATAAGTTGTTGTGAAAAGTGGATCTTGGCCCACATTAAATCACTAACGCGAATTATTTAAAGGGATATTAATTCGGTTTGTGGGATTATAAATAAGACCTCATTTAATCTTGCTAAGTTTTTATTATAGATTGAAAATGGCTTCTTCAAACAACAACTTTTCATTGCGATCAGTCCTAGAAAAGGACAAACTGAATGGCACCAATTTCACAGACTGGTCTCGAAAATTGAGAATTATTCTTAACCAAGAAAAGAAGTTGTATGTTTTGGATGCACCCTTGCCCGAAGAACCTGCTAGGAACGCCTCTGCGGTTCAAAAGGAAACTTTTGAGACCAAAAAAAGAGACTCTAATGATGTGACCTGTCTGATGCTGGCCACTATGGTGCCTAACTTGTAAAAGCAGTTCATGGACCAAGAGGCTTATGCGATCATGGTGCACCTCAAGGAGATGTTCCAAGAGCAAGCTCGTCATGAGAGATTCGTGATAACAAAGGCCTTAATTTCTTGTAAGATGACTGTGGGTACTCCTGTTAGTACCCATGTACTCAAGATGAAAGGGTATCTTGATACTCTTAAGAAGCTTGAGGTACAATTCCCAAAGGATTTGGCCACTGACTTGATCTTGGGTTCATTGACTGATGATTATGATCCATTTGTTATGAATTATAACATGCATGCAATGAACAAGATAGTCACCGAGCTTCATGGGATGCTTAAGAATGCTGAAGAGAACATTCGAAAGACTAATCCCGTACTTATGGTTCAAGGGGGCATTAAAAAGGGACTCGCTAAGGGAAAGGCAAAACCCAAGTATGACCTGGCTAGGCTCAAGTCAAATGGGAGTGCACCTTAGGCCCAACCCAAGCCTAAGGCACAAAAGCTCAAGGAAAGCGAGAGCACATGCTTCCAATGCAACAAAATAGGGCATTGGAGGAAGAATTATGCTCTCTTCAAGGAAGAACAAAAGAAGAATATAGCCAAGGCATCCAGTTCTGGTATTTTTGTCGTTGAAATTAACCTTTCTATTTCTACCACTTGGGTATTGGATACCGGTTGTGGTTCTCACATTTGTTCAAATGTACAGGGGCTAAGAAATAGGCGGTTACTTGGGAAGAATAAAGTGGACCTCCGTGTGGGGAATGGAGCACGAGTTGCTGCCATGGAGATAGGCGACTATCAACTCATTTTACCTTCCGAACTTTATTTAGATTTGAAAAATTGTTATTATGTCCCTTCTATGAGCAGAAACATTATTTCAGTTTCTTGTCAGGATTTGGATGGATTTTATTTTATTATTAAAAATGGCAATGTTCATATTCATTGCCAAGGCATTTCATATGGCAATGCCATATTGCAAAATGGCCTTTATATCCTTGATCTACAAAACAAAGAGTCCATATACAACATTAATACAAAGAGGGTTAAATCAAACAAATTAAACCCTACTTACTTCTGGCATTGTCGTTTAGGGCATGCAAACGAAAAATGTATTTTAAGACTCCATAAATCTGGAGTGCTTGGGTCATTCGATTTGGAATCTTATGACACATGGGAGCCCCATTTGCATGGTAAAATGACAAAAAGTTCTTTTAACAAGAAAGGTGAGAGGACTAATGACTTATTGGAACTAATGCATATCGATGTATGTGGACCATTAAGTACACAAGCTAGATGTGGTTTTAGCTACTTTGTGACGTTTACAGATGCTTTAGTAGATATGGCTACGTCTATCTAATGAAGTACAAGTCTGAAACTTTTTGAGAAATTCAAAGAGTTTAAGAATGAAGTAAAAAAAATAACTTGGCAAAAGTATAAAAGCCATTCGATCAGATCGAGGTGGCAAATAATTAAGCCAAGAGTTTGACAGTCATCTAAAGGAGTGTGGTATTATTTCATAGCTCACTCCTCCTAGAACACCTTAATGGAATGGTGTATTCAAAAGGAGAAATCGAACTCTATTGGACATGGTTCGATCAATGATGAGTCAAGCAAATCTTCCTATCTCTTTTTAAGGTTATGCATTAGAAACTGCTGCATTTCTACTAAACTGTACTCCAACTAAAGCAGTTGAGAAGACACCATATGAAGTATGGACTGGGAAAGAACCCAATATGTCATTTCTCAAGATTTGGGCTTGTGAAGCACATGTTAAGAAATTAACATCTGATAAACTAAAGTCCAAATCCACTGTCTGCTTGTTGTGGGTTATGCCAAAGAAACAAAGAGATACTACTTTTACTCACAAGCTGAGAACAAAGTATTTGTTGCTCGCAAGGCTGTTTTCTTGGAAAAGGAGTTACTTCTCAAGAAAGACAGTGGGAGTAAAGTAGAACTTGGAGAAATTCAAGCATCACAAACTCCTATAGAGGATGGGTTGGAAATGAGATCAGTTCACAACCAGTTGTAGAACAAGAACCCATTGCACAAGAACCTAGAAGGTCCGGTAGGGTATGTCGGGAGATTGAGAGATACGGATTTCTAATCACCGACAATAACACTATTGAGTTAGTAGATCGTAAGGATCCTACTACCACCGAAAAGCTATTGAGAGCCCAAACTCAAAAAATTGGCTTAAAGCCATGAAATTCGAGATGCAATCAATGTAAGATAACCAGGTTTGGACCTTGGTTGTTCCACCAGAAGGTGCTAAGGTAATTGAATGCAAGTGGCTATTTAAACTGAAAGCTGATAAGACCTACAAAGGTGTAGTAGCAAAAGGTTTTCAGCAAACTCATGGTGTAGACTGTGATGAGACCTTTTCACCTATAGTCATGCTAAAGTCTATTAGGATCTTGCTTGCCATAGTAGCATATCATGACTATGAGATATGGCAAATGGATGTCAAGACTACTTTCCTCAATAGAAATCTACTTGAGGATGTGTACATGACACAACCTGAATGTTTTGTCAATCCCAAGCATCCTAAGAAGGTTTGCAAGCTTCAAAAATCCATTTATGGATTAAAGTAAGCATCCCGAAGTTGGAATCTCCGTTTTGATGAAGCAGTCAAAGAATTTGACTTCATCAAGAATGAAGATGAGCCTTGTGTGTACAAGAAGGTTAGTGGGAGCATAATAGTATTTCTGGTCCTATATGTGGACGTCATCCTTCTCATTGGGAATGACATTCCAACATTAAAAAAGGTTAAGCAATGGTTGGGGAAGTGTTTCACAATGAAAGACTTAGGTGAAGCCGAGACAATACTTGGTATTCGGATCTATAGAGATAGATCGAATCGATTTTTGGGACTAAGTCACGAAAAGTACATAGACAAAGTACTAAAGCATTTTAGCATGGGAGACTCAAAGAAAGGGTACCAGTAGGTTTCAGCAAGACCCTGGTGAGAAGCACTAGTCTACTATAAAGGGGATTCTAAACTACGTACGAAGGATTAAGGATCACTTCTTGGTGTATGGTGTTCAAGAAGAGCTCGTCATACAAGGTTTATGCTGATGTTGCTTTTTAGAACAACACTCAGGATTCAAGATCGCAATCTAGGTTTGTTTTTATTTTGAACGGTGGTGCTGTCAGTTGGAGAAGCTCTAAGTAAGATACCATTGCCGACTCAACTATAGAATCTGAGTATATTGCAGCGAGCGAGGCTACAAAAGAGGCTGTTTGGATTAGAAATTTCATTTTTGAATTAGCAGTGGTCCCAAGGATGCTAGATCTGTTAGAAATTTCTGTGACAACAATGGGGCCATCGCACAGGCTAAGGAGCCCTGGTCACACCAGAAATCCAAACACATACTCAGGAGGTACCACCTGATCAGAGAAATCATTAATCGTGGGGACGTCAAGGTTAGTAAGATAGCAAGTGAAGACAATGTAGCAGATCCTTTGACGAAACAATTGCGTCCAAATCTGCACGAAGCTCATTTGAGAGCATTCGGTCTTAGGGCTATGCCTAATTGGGACTAGTGCTAGTGAGAGATTGTTAGTGTAAGCCCTAGCCCTAATACATTATTATAAAACATTTAATTTAATAAATGAGGCATTTGTTTTATCTATTGTATTCCTGTTCATATCAATTGATAGAACTATCCAAGAATATTATTTTAGTTTAAGTTATCATGTGTGAGGCATGTGGTTGTAAGACCTTAAAACAATGAGACTTCATTCTAAATTTTTCTAGTCAGTCATTATTATGGGAATAACAAATGAATTAAGACTAATATGCTCTCTCTGATAAGTTGAGTTCTGTCTTACAGATCATAAGGACAAGAGTGTCAATCAAATATCATAGGTACATGTTTAGAACATGGTATCTGGATTCGATCCGTTCATGACAACACTACATGTTACAAGTCATAATTGTTTCTCATGTACAAGTTTTGCATCACAGTTTTTAGACCTAAAATCTCTACGAAAGTCTTTATGAATTACTGTGTACTTTGACATACACCTAACGTGCTCGTAACAGGTGACAAGTATGGGTATGCTTGGGTATACACTAATCCATGTTAGAGAGCATGAGAGAAGTGAAGGAATTACCCCTCTCGATAAGAGAGAAAATATCACCGGCCACTTGATCAGTAAACTGAGGAGTG
>JBBPFJ010000313.1:0-169061 GCA_037975025.1 Excoecaria agallocha | reverse complement strand
AGGTTTAATGCATTATTATTATTTTCAAAAAAAAAAAAATCAATACCGATTGGTTCAAATGGTTTGTTTCAATAGTTTAGACACTACTTTCCTTCTAGATACTACTTCCCTTCAACTACTTCTCTTCAATTCGAGTAACGTTTCAAACTCTCAGGTGATTGGTTCAAGTGGTTTTGTTTCGGTGGTTTAGACACTACTTTCCTTCTAGACACTACTCCCCTTCAACTAAGTAATGTTTTTAATGTTTCGACTCGAGTAACATTTCGAGTTTCAGTTTTGAAAATAACAAAAATTAATATTAATTAGAAGAGTTTTGGAAGAGTTCTCTTCAAATACCATTTCGAATTTCGATAGCCAAAATTAATATTGAATAAGTTTTATTGAATAAGTTTTTTTTCAATAATGGGTTATTTTCGTGATCGGTTCGAACTGTATAATATCAGTAATTAAAAAAACATCAATTTTTAAATGCGTTAATCTTAATTCTTCATTTTGATTCCATAATGGAATTAGATTATATGTAGCTTAATTTTAGTTCTTTAAATATTCTTATATTTAATTTTCTATTGATATTGATGTTTGAACTATCTAAAACCACATTCACTACTTTTCAAGGGGAATATTTGCTACGTTTTTATCTATTTTGGGATACACATGTACATAAACTTTTTACCTAATGTGTATGATTATTTATTTATGTCATAAATAAATAAATAAATATATCATAATTCAAAGTTTAATCAATTAAAAAAAAGTCGGAATTCATGCCAAAAATTATCATTATTCTCCCTACAAATAATTTTATTTAACAAAAAAAAATGTTTAAGAATGCAACAAGAAAATGGTTAGAAAGATATAAAAATACAGAGAAAATGGTAAGGAAAACATTATTTTTAATTTTTTTTTTGACAAACAAAATTAAATTTATGCTTTATAAAGTTTGCAGATGGCAACGGAAACAAATAAATGTATCAGCTAAATAAAATGACATAAATCCAGCTCAGATCCAACATTTCCATTATTACTAAAGGATGACTCCGGAGCGCACAAGCTTACCTGCGCACTTAGAACCAAAAACCGGAGCTCTCAAAAATGGTGGACGACGATGACGAGGGTTTCGGCGATTTCAAGTTCGCACAAACTTATCCAACCGTCCATTCCAATTCAGCAATGATAAACGGCCCCGATTCTTCCACCGCCAACAGCGACGACGATGATTGGGGAGACTTCATCAAGCCCGGTGGACTGCCGCACGCCGTTTCATTACCCAGGTTCCCGAACCACCTTGACCCTATTGGATTATTTACAGATCAAAAGGTTAATACAGGAGACTCAGAATCTACCCAACCTGGCTCGGCGCCGGGTCGGTTTATATCGGGCATGGATCAGTGGAAGAAGCCAACGGGAGCTTTGCCTCTTTCGATATTCGGGGAGCTGGAAGAAGAGGGAGAATCAGGTGCGGAGGTTCCATCATTGAGCGATGGTAGTGTTAGCTTGTTTTCTAGTAAAAATGGTGATTCTGTTAAGAAGAGATCTAGTACAAATGTGAATGATCTGATCGCGAACTTATACGGAAAGACCGACTCTAAGATCGAGTCTGGACCAGATTTGAACAGGTCAAATTCTGTTGAAGAAATGAATATAAATGGACTCAGTTTTGGTGATATAGAACGTAATTCAAATTCGCATGAACCGGATTTTAGTTGGAATTGGGCAAATTCTAATGCAAATGGTAAAGTTGAGCTGGCATTGGATTCAAAAGGGTTGAATTTGGATTGGGATCCGTTAAATTTGAATCCAAATGGATTGAATTCAGATAAAGATATTTCAGAGGTAAAACCGATTTCCAACGGAAATAACTTGGGTTTTCAAGATGGCAATGAGAAGTTGGATCATGATGATGATGAAGATGGATGGGAGTTTAAGGATGCACAACCCAAAACCCCCGTGGGAGAAGAGATATGTAAGGTAAACTTGTGATTCTTGAAATTTTATGCGAGTTTTCTTGTTTAGTTGTAGAAGAATAAAAATGTGCTGCTTTTTACGTCTTTTAAGACAATGCCAAGTAATTGGTGAAGTTTATTTGATTCTGCTCATTCAGAAATTCAATAACTATTTAGAATAAAAGTGTGCTCTTTTTTATTTTTAGAGTCAGCCAAACCAGATCAAGAATGAAAATGGGCCAATGTCTAATCTTGACGGATTCAATTCAACTTGGAAGTCTTTGAATTTTGATCTCAATGGCTTCTCAAGTCCCAATAGTTTTAGATCAAGTACATATTTTTTGAATACGGGTCCGGTTAATCAAAATGGAGAACATGCTGCTGCTGCTGCTTCTGAGGACGATGATGCTGATGATGATGGATGGGAATTCAAGGTTGCAGATTCCAAAATCCAGGTTGGAGATGGTAAAAAGGTACATATGTTAAATTATTAAGTTGATCAACTCGCAATATGTAGGTAGTAATGATAGACTAATTAGGGTTGAGGATTTCTTGTGTCCCTTTTTACAACTCTGTCTCCACAAGCATAAGGAGCATTAAGATAATTTTGCTTGGTCTGAGTGTTGACTGGATGACCTCGTTGGTAATTTCAGGATGGCCCGATAAAGAATGAGCACATGCTGAATTTTAATGGTTCTGGTTTGAGCTGGGATGTATTATCTTCAGACTCCAGCAGGCTGAAACCAAATGAGGTGAGTTCAGATGAGAAACAGTTTAATGCAAACTTAAGTGTTGAGGAGGACTTTGATGTTGCTGATGCATGGGCCTTTAAGGGTGCTGAACCAGACTTGAAGGTCACTGATGGGAAGCCTAAGGTAAATACATGATTCTTCTCATTAATTTGATCTTTTTGTGCCTTCTGTTTGAATTTTTGGGAAAACTGAAATAAAAGAAAATGAATTCCAGTATGTACTATAATTAACAGAATTTTGTCATTAGTCGAGAGGAAGTTTTGTTTAACTCAGCTTTCAATTATCTTAAATTCTGAATTTTTATTCTTTTCCAGTTTTTCACTGTCATTTCTCATAGAATTACAATTCTATAAGTAATCTGAAAGCAACAAGGTCACTATATTTTTGTAATATGATGTCCTGGTATAACAATACAATTCCATTTTCTTCAGATCAGGACTGAAAATGGAGTGGCATTGAATCCTGATGGGATGGTTTCTAGCTTGAGCACATTGAGCTTGGACACGAGAACAGGATCAAATTTAGATGGGGGGAATTCGAACTTGACACAAGGAAATTTGAATTTATTTGATAATGAGAATTTTGGGGGGGATGAAAGATGGAAATTCAAGACTGGAGGGTCAGCATACAGGCCTGGAGATGCGAATACCAAGGTGCGAGCACAATCAAGCACAAGATATATATTTTCAAATCTTTAGATTGATTAATTGTTTTGGTTTCCCTTATTCTTAAATTCAGATTATGACATAAGCTGATATAGTTGTCTATTTTGGTCTTACTGAGTCCTTATTTCTAATGAGATATCCGACATTCATGTTTTGGAAAGATAATCTTTCCACTTAGAGCAGCTAAAGGAAATATGAGGTGATATTGGTCTTTTATAGTTTTCCAAAACATATGCATTAGAATCTCTTAATTAACATGCTACAGTCTCATATTTAATTTGCTTTTGCTTTTGCTTTTTGGAATACTTTTCTATAGGGTCTCAAGCTTTTCTATCTCTCTCTCCTTATCTCTCCTTTGACTTATTTATAGTTCCTTATTTCTGTTAGAACTGTAATGCTTTAATGAGGACCATTAGATATGCGAGACACTTCTTGTTTAGTGTCTTTGTTTGCATCAAGTCTGACTTTTTTGCAATTCTAAGGATGATGGAAAGATGCAAAAAGATCTTGAGGGGCCCACATATGCATTTGGTTTCGACAGTGGTCTACAGGATCCTGGGGATCTGTTTGGTGCCCCACAAAGGACTTCTCAGATTTTAGGTGAATCAAAATCTGAATTTGATTTTAGCGCAAATAAAAGCTGGCAGAATAGTACAGAAGACAAGTTGTCTTTTACACCTGTTAATGATAAACTTGGTTCAGTTGAAAATTCCTGGGCATTTAAGGATGAATTTTCGGAAGTTGGACCTAAGAATAAGGTAATAAGTTCATATATTTCTCTTTCCTTCTAATCATTGGTTTTGTTTTAGAATTTGAACAAAGATCATATTCTGCTTTTCTTTTGTTGCAGGAAGAGAACAACACTGCTGAAGTTTCTCCTACTGTGGAAGCATTCGTATTTGATGGTGGCATCCAGGTGGGTTCCTATATATTCAACATTTTGATAAGATTTTATCTGGTAAAACTTGGAGAATCTCATTTCACTAATAGAATGATGCACGAAAATTAAATGTATGAGTAAGCTATCAAGTATTTTCTGCTGTACTCCTGTTGTTCATTGTACCTATTAGGCTACCTTTCATTATTGCCTAATATTCAAGGTTTCTTCTTCAGAACTTGTATTTTTATCTGCTAATTAATTAAGTTTGATTCTTTATGGCACACAGTGTGTTTTTTAATGCTCTATGCTTGCAAATAACCACTTTGACCATAATTATGTTCAGGATAACAAAGTGGAGATGGACAACCACAAAAGAGCACTTCCCCTGTCCATTTTCGGTGATGAAGAGAATGAACCTGATAATCCTGTTGTTTATCAAGATATTTCAATTCAGACTCTCACCTCTGACCCAAAAAATATCAATAAGAAGCCCCGAGTAGATATCAATGATCTAATATCAAGTTTATATAGTCAAGCTGTAAAAAATACTTCAGTTAGTCATGAACAAATTCTAAATGAAAATTCATTGAATTCCTCAAATACTGGAATTGGCTTCAATTTGGCAAGTGATGATCATGATTTTGATGATGATTCCTGGGAATTTCAAGATGCCTCTCTTGGAGCCCAAGATGAAAATGTTCTCAATCAGGGAGAATCTCTTATCAAATATTCTAGTGAAACAGATCTAAATGACCATGTGGAATTCTTTTCCAAGTTGAGGGAAGAATTATACTATATTTCTCTACAACAACTTGAAAACCTAAAGGTCAGTAAGCACTTTTGTAGATTTCCTATCTTCTCCTTTCCCACTTTTGAAAGGCAATTGATGGCATTAAATTTGGAGTCTTTCTTTTCATAGAAAGTTCGAAGTGCTGCAGCTCTTACTGATAGAGACGCTGAGATACAGGCTCTTGATAAAGAAATCCAGGTTGGTGCCTGTATTTGGTGACTTGTGTCAGTTGGCATCCTCATTATTGCTTTTGTAATCCTTATTCCTCTCTATTTTAGCTTATATTATAACAAAATATTGAGGAAATATTTCATGGACAAACATTAGGATGTCTATGCTTGTCTTCATCAGAAAATATCTCCATAAGCCTCCAGAATTTAGTAACTGTGACCTATTTAAGCTGTAAGCTTTTTTTCAGGATTTTTTTTCCCTTTAATTAGTTAATCTCCATATATGTTCACATTTAAACTATATCTGGCATTTCACATAACTTCTTTTGTATAAATTTGAATTTGACAGTGCTGAAAAAGAATTAATATATATTCCTATTCTATCTTAATTTAATCTTCTCATGCTCATGTCAATGTATCTCTTAAAAATCTAATAATTCCTCATGCAGTTTCTGAATGAGAGAAATATTTGAGCTTGAAACATTTTTTTTCTCGTCTTCTGCTGTAGAATCTTGAGAGCGAACTGCAAGATAATATCATCTCCAATGAATTCTTTGCAGAAAATCCCTCACCAGGAAAGATATGCCTCAATGCTTTTGTTGAGGTTTTGCAGGAACCAAAGTTCCAACTTTTTTCATCAGAATATCAGTTAACAAAGAAATTGTCACTAGTACGTATCCTACTTTGATTTATTATATAAGAAGTATTTATCGTTTGATGTGTGAATTTGAGCCATTATTTTCTATCTTTGGTAATGCAAAACGTTGGTTAATGTTTGTTCTTTTCACACTTTAAAAGTTGTTTAGTCTGTTATTAGTAGTGATTGTGTTTTTCAACTCTTTAAAAGTTGTTTACTCTATAATTAGTAGCTCTTGGTCTTCCAAGTTTGAAAGTTGTTGCTCTTTTTTTTCTATCATACATTGCATTCATTAGCTCTTTAGAGCAATTTTTGTGGTACATGTCCTTCACATAAAGTAAAAACTCAGATGAGATCAAATTGTAATGTATCTTGTTTTAGATGTTCTGCTTGAGAGAACATATAGTGCAGATGCTAAATTTGTGAGCCTCAGCTTTGGAAAAAGAATAGGGACTATTGAAAATTAGACATGCTGATCGACATGGCTAGCTACCAGCTCCTTGTGGATAGGGGTGTGCATTGGTTGGGTTTGGGTCAATCCGAATCAAACCCGAACAATCCGAAACCCAAAATTAAGCATATATTTACACCCGACCCTACCTTAGTAATAAGTTGAGCCCCAACCCTAACAACTCGAAAATTTTCGGGCCCCGACCCTAACAACCTAACCAACCCGAATTTTATCTTTTTCTAATTTATCACCATTTTTATTTCTTCTTCTGAAGTAGTTGTCCACAAAATCAAATATTTTTTTCTCAAATTCACAACCACATAAACAATAACATTGATTAATCAAAAAATTTCATTAAAACAAAGAGAATTACAGGGAAGGCAAAAGCATGTCCACGAAAATACATTCCAATAGAGTAAGAATCCAACAAGGCATTTCTAAGCCTATATTTCACTTCAAAAAGGCCCAAAACAAACAAAAAATTGATCAAAAAAACCCAAAAAAATATTTATCAATAAGACTAAAACAGTAGATCCAATGTCAGATCTAATTCAATACCCTAATTTGTTCGAGAGTAGATCTTCACCATCAAGCTCGGGACCGTCCCATCCTCATCAAGATACCGGTAACAGGAAGAAGCAGAGAGATCAAGAGAGAGATAGAACCAGAGCAGAGAGAGGGGGAAGCACAGAGAGGGAGAGAGAGAGAGATCAAGAGAGAAGGGGGCGACTGGGGAAGAGCTGAGATCGATTAGGGATTTGATTTTGAAGAGAGAGAATAACAGGAATTAGGGATTTTTAGGCATATATACTTGTGTTATTTGGGTTGCGGTCGGGTCGGGTTTATATGGTTTTTGATCCGATCCGAAATTTAACAAATCCTACAACCTGATCCTACTAACCCGAATAACTCCATCCGAATGTGTCGGATTGGGTTTTCCACATCCGTACTTGTGGAACTCCATTTTACTCTCTCAAGCCTGCTTTTTTGTTATATCAGTAAATCTCTTTTACTGCTAAAAATTATGGTTACTTTAAAGATGAGACCATAAATGTAATAATGAGAATGCATTTTCTGCTTTAAATAATGTATTGAACAATTTTGCTTGATTTTTGTCTTCTATTTTTTACTTCTTTTTTTTTTTTTTTTGAATAATGCAAAATATTGATATTTATGTTTTTATAGGCAGAGACTGACTGCAGATCCACTATTGAACTTCTCAATTGTGTGGCCTTAACAGTAAATATTTTAACATCACTGTCAAGGGAGGAGCAACTTAGCTATATTTCTGCATGGTCTAAAATGTTGTCTGTTTGTGCTCAAGAGCTGAGGCATGGTGCATTCATTTGGAAGCAGGCGGTAGAAGAGAATTTTGAGAGCCAAATATTGTCTAAACCTCAAGGTACCCATTAGCATCATGCGTAAAGAATAAAATGGATAATTGTGGCAGTATTTTTGATATGTAACTCTCCTGTGTTTCGGCAAGTGCAGGCAAGGAGTATGTTATTGCCCTTGGTGAAATCTACAGGGTTGCTGAAGTTCTTGGATCCTCTGCCAAACTTTATAAGCCCTGGATATTAGCAAGTTCGGCAGATTCAATGTGCATATTTACTCTAAAGAGTGAGTGTTCATCCCTATGGTCAAGTTCTGGACTTGAAGAAGCTTTGCAAAACATTTTGTGTTCAGCTGATTTTGAATATGACGGAAGTCTCCAGAAACTAATAGAATCCATCAAGTATATCAAAGATCTTGATGCACGTGCACTTTATAACCTTGTTTTCTCCGGAAAAGGTCCTACCTGTCAACTGTCAGCATTAACTGCAGGACTAGTGCCAGGTAAACACAATATCTTTTCTTTAGGCTTAGGAGTAGGCTAGGCCATGAATTGTGTGCCTTATTCTTCAAATTAGTTATGGATTGTTTGTGGTCTAAATTTTTATCCGTATAATCCCATCAATCTAGAATCTATATCAAAGAATGTAATGCAACATTTATTGCCTTCTTGTTGATCTTTCTTGGAGCCATTTTGCATGCTACAAGATGTTTTGAGTGCATGCATAGAGCTTAGGATCAAGTATGAAATTAATACATTCAACATTTGGATTTCTTGAACCAGGGATGAAAACGGTTGCCTGGAACGGAAAGCATTACATTCTCACTCTTGCTAATTTATGGGCAAATTTGGTTAGCAGTGAACCTCCAAATTTGCCATGCGTACATGTTGGCTAATGAGAATGTCAAGATAAGTTGAATGTTGATCTTAATAGCTTTTTCGAGGGTTGCCATCAAATTCAAATTAAAATCCTTGAACCAGACCTTGTGGGAAACAATTTGAGAGAGGCTCCTGATGTAAACTGCAAACTGCACTGCCACAAGCTTCTCCCCTCGGGGAAGATAAAAATATTATTTGGAATGTGAGGTATAAACGATTGCGACTGAGCTCGGAGAGACAGAAGGAATTGAGGTAGATATTCTTTTCCTTTACTAGTTGCCATTCTTTACATAAAAGCTGTGTCATAGCAATTATACAGTTGTGTTGTGAAGGGCAAACCAAATAATGCCCATATAGAAATAGGGTTGTTCCATGTCGCATTGTAAGATTTGTAAGGAAAATGAAGAATTTTTATGGTTGTAAAATTATGAAGTCATCCCATTCTTTGAAGCACCAAAAGAAAATTTTATTGTGGAGAAATAGATTCTGTTATGAGTAAAGTTGAGGAAGCATTTGGTTGCTGTCAATCAAAAACCACTGAATGATAATTGATGACTAACTTATGTTCCTTATGTTTGGATCAAAATCTAGAAGGAATACATTATAATAGACTTGAAAATTTGGGTGGAAGCGATGGTGAGGTTGCAATCATTGCTAAATTTATGGAGATCACAAGTTAGAGGTGTTGATAATGGGTTGGTGTTTCACATGTTGGAGATTAGTGGTAGTTATCTTGTGCATACACAAATTAATTCTTGTTGTTTAAATAATTTCCATTTAAAAAATCCTCCACAAGTTCTGATTTAAGGGTCAATATCTCATACTGGTGTGGATGGATTCTATTTGTAGCTAATAACTGATAAGGAGAAATATGCGGATGGGGAAGTTGAGGTTCAAATTCTGATCAAACAGAAAAATATAGCTAAATTTTGAATAAGAATCAATATTATTGAGTATTAATATTTGGTTAGAAATATGTTCTATTTTTAGCCAATTTGCAGGGTTGGATGTAACAAGGTGAGACATGTTGCGATATCTTTAGCTTCGAACCTTAAAGATGGGCTTTCTTAGGCGTATGCTCTGCGTTGACAGGTTTATGTTGTGCTCAACTCTAGTGGTACTAATTGATACAATAATTATCGGTGGTTGGTTTGGCTGTAAATATTTATTACCAAACGGTCAGAATTCATGGAAAATTCATTCAAGAAATATTTTTTTAAGGCAATAACTCATTGAAAAATGTACACATTGGACCAATGGAGAAGACTGTAATTAAAAATACAAAAAAATTACATAGTGTATTTGTCAAATGGGGATGATTAGATGAAATTTTTTTAACGTATGCAAGTTTAACAATTGTTATAATAAATGTGGTTTTGAAAATGTAAACCGCCTCAATAATTATATAAAACAAAGTTATTAAAATAACCTTGACTTACCAGGAGGAAACTATTCTTAATTTCTTATTTACATGTCCTTTGAATTATTGATTGACAGAGAATCAACACACGACATTTGATTTTGCCTTCCTTTGTTTTTATTAGTAGAACTCTTTTTACCACCGCCTATCGTCGGCAGTCAACACAATCCAACAATTCACAACAAATCTCCATGCCACTATTTATTTATGAAAATTGATTTAATCTAATCTAACATAAAAAAAATTAATTTGTGAAATAAGAATTATTTAAATTTTTAAATAATTTGAAACGGATTGAACATACATAGATAGTCCAATATTATAAAATTGTACAAACTTTTATGTTGTGGCATTTGTTAAAATTAGAAAGGTCGGAATAGAAAGAAAATAAAGTTATTTCAATTTTTTTAACATTTTCAAGTATTTGTTAAAAAAAATATGACCCACTTAAAATAAAAGTCACATTATTTTTTAACTACTTATATTTTAAAAAGTCAAAATATGCATATTTTGATATGTATTTCTGTATTTTACCAGATAAAAAACAACTAAAAAATTGAAAAATATATATTTTTAGTTTATATTAAAAATTTAACAAACAATTGAAAAAAATTTGGAATGTTTTTCAGTTTTATTTTGATTATTTCATATTTTGATCTAAAAATTATTTCAATTTTATTTTAAAGCTATTTATTTTAATCAATTTAACAAATATTAACTCAAAAGTTAAATTATGAGATAAAAAATTTGTACGAATTTTTATAACAAGTATTAAATGTGCGAGACACTGAACAATCATTCATGCCCAGATAAATCTTAATAATGTTTTGGTGGTACATGTTCGATCTTTTCAAAATAACATTCAAGTTGAGGTATTATAATATATCCAAAAATAATGAAAAGAACATCTTTTACATTTTCAATGGCCGAAAATTTCGCTTTCATTTCTTTTCCAACCACGAAGTAACATTAAATACAGTAAACAATTTCTCATAAAATTTGATTTAGTATATTGTATATGTCTGTGTCTATTCTTGCTTTCTCTTCTTCTTCTGGCTCTTGATGAGAAAGAACAGTAGAACACACACACACACACACACACACATATATATATAAACTGCATGTGTTAAGACGGTAAAAACTAAATATTTTTTTTTTATTTGAGAATACTTATAATAAAATGAGTTCAATTAGGCAAGTATTTCTACAGCTCAAAACAGAAATATAAATCAGCATTCCATTATGTATCTTATCATATGCTAACTAATTAAGCAATACCACACCATATATATTGATATATATATATGTATATACACACATAACAAATCAATTTTCTTTGGCAAGTTCTTGAATGGACATTCCAGCGGTAAATACCAATTCCAATTTCGAGTTTAAATATGCTACTTCCTTTCTACTCTATTAAAAAATATATATATATTTGGCAAAATATAAACTTAATTAAAAGCTACCTATAGCAATAGCTATGGCTACTTATTGTGCATAGGGTTAGGGCTAGAGGGCACAGCTCTATCCACATTAGCGACAAAGTCATTACCTTCACCTTGTTGCTGCTGCTGTTGTTGTTGATCTTTAGGGTTCTCTTTGAGAGACCTAGATCCCTCAACTCCATTGTTTAAAGCCCACATGTTTATCATCAGCAGCAACATCAGCATTAGACTTCCCACTTTTTCTTTTGATCCACACATTTCCTTCCTTCTATGCCTTAACTTCAAACCAGAAGAGAAGTTTAAGAGAGAGAATGAAGGGTGTCTTTTTCTTTTTTTAAGTTCTTTCTATGCCCCCTTGGCAAGATTTATATAAAAAAACTTGCAACACTAGTCAAATTACTTTTATTATAGATATTTATAAATAAAAAACTTTTATTTAATAACTCTAACGGAGTGCGCATGAAAAATACAATATCATTTCATAAATTAAATACAAATTAATATTTTGAGATATAGAAATAGGATAACATTATAGCTTAAGAAATACATAGTATAGTACTTGAATTTATTAGATTGAATGAGCTCATTAGTTTATACTTGTAACGGCTTATTATAATGAATTTTATCACTAATTAGTAATGCTTATAGATTACAAATGACTTTAATAATTGTTATTAATATCTGTAAATCAACCGTCTTGATTTGACATGATAAAAACTGCTATACGCTTCATTTTCGATTTATTTTTTAATTAGACTATATGTCTAATGTCTCTTCCTTATAAAAAAAATAATAATAATTAATAAATGGAATTTTTCTAGGACGACAAATAAGTAATTGAAAACTTGATTAGAAATTGTAATAAGTTATTGCAACCGACCAAAAGTCTTCATTGCTATACAAAATTTGGAACATTACATATTTTTCCAAACCTAACATAAAACAAGTATTGTCTCCAAAAGGAACTCAATTTCAGGATCTTTCTGAGCTTAATTTGACTCTTCTGTGAAATCCACTTTCTTGATTTTCCTATTCTCAAAGTAAATTATAAATTAAAAGAAATGCTAATATGTCCATATTAATGCAGTTTTCTAGGGCAACAACTAACAAAACTGTGCTTTATTTTCTGTCTTTTTCTTGTATATAATATAATTGTTTTCTGAATATCTTGATTAATTTAGCTAAAAAAAACCATCTTTAGGCTTGTTTTTTTGTTGGGTTTAGTTTAGATTACAAAATAGTATATTTTACTATTATTTTGTTTGTTCTTTTGGCTTATGTTGTGGAAGCTATCAAACTCATACCTTTTCTCCCAATTCTTTAATTTCTTTTTACTGACTTTTTTTTCCATGATTCTCATGTATCTCATTAGTTAGTTTGTTGTTGTATTAGAAAATTAATTTTTATTTTCAGTTTCTTATTTATAAGAATTCATTAATTTTTTTAATAGAGTTTAAGGACAATTTTTGCCTCTTAAGTTTTTGTACTAATCAAAAGATGTTCCCAATGGTTTTTTTTTTGTTAGTTTTTTCCATTAAAAATATTAAAATAGTTAATTTTGACTACTAAAAATATTAAAATAATTCACTTTTTCTTTTATTTTATGAAAATTCCATTCACCTATGAAGTATATTTGTATATGGCATTCAACGAATAAGTGACAAATCAGTGATTAAATTGATCAAAAAAATAAATCAGAAAAAATTTTAACATATGCCACATATCTATTATTTGATCGACATAAAACACTAATTTGTCACTTTGTCATTGAGCGTTATCTATTATTTTATCGCAAACAAAAAAAAATATTTATCATTTTAATATTTTTAATGGAAAAAGGGGACATTTTAATAGACCCTGTTGCAAAAACTAATCAAGAAGAATATTAGAATTATTTTTCTGATACAAAAACTATAGAGGGTAAAGTTAAATTGCCCTTAACCTTTTTAATAATATATTATCGGTTCAATTTATAAATAGATATATAAAAATAATATTGGCAAGATATTTCATCTCATACGATAACATTATATTAATTACTAGATTAAGATACACCACTTGCAAAATTATATATGTTTCAATTATATAATATGCTGTTGTGAAATTATATTTTCGTACTAAATTTCTTCATTCATTGTTATATATGTACGCAATGTATGCTCAAGACCACATTTTAATTTTGATGATAATTAAACTTTAAATAAACTCTATTGTGAATTTTGTTCCAAGTAATTTCTTCAGAAATTTTTTATATATTTTCAGATGCAAGTATCAAAAAAAATAAGAATGAAATTACTTCAAGTATAGATATAAGAAGACAAATTTGAAGAATACCTTAATTCGTAAAGAAATAGAATATTGTAAAATCAAATTGAGGCAAATTATTTCCATTCATGCATGCGTATTATAGCTTGAAAACTGCATAAAAATATTTTAAAGTCAAGAAATGAGTTTTTGATCAAAACTAGTTTCTTCATAAAATGTTTTTAAAATAACGGCTAGTTTTTGTCTTTTTTTTTTATTATTTTACCCTCCAACAGGTATAAACGGCTAGTTTTGATTTTTAACAGCCATAATTGAATTTTTTGGTATAAATATATTTTGTTTTACTTATTAGAAGGTTAGATTGTTGGAAAAAAATTCTATCTCTTGGAAATAGAACTTTATATTTTTTTAATCTCAATCCATATTTTTTGCACTTCATTCTTTACATATCATTCTCAATTTGATTATAGATTTAGTTAAAATTGTTTGTGAGCAAAATTATATTGTGAAAAATTGTAATTTGAATTGGCTAGAAGTTTAGAAAAAATTCTAGTAAGTATTTTACATCTTTTATTTTGTTAAAAAGATTGTGAATAAATATATACATTTAGGATTGTATATTGATTTTGACTCTTATTTTTAAAAGAGTTAGGAGTAGAGAGAATAATTTAATAGTAATTCTTGAGGAGTGGATGTAGGCAAAGAGACTAAACCACTATAAATTATGTATGTTTACTTTTCTACTCCCTTCTCTACAATTTTTTTAATTTTTTGAAACTTGTGTTTACAAAATTGTGTTAAACGAATTTTTGAAATACTTATAACAAATTTTACACACATTTTTTAAAATTATAGTTGATATTTTAGCTGAAAAAAATTTGCAAAAATTTGATAGTTTTCTATATTGTATTTTGTACTTATTATCAGAATTCTGCATATTCATACATTTTTATTTCATTAAAAGAAGAGCAAAAAAAATTTGAGAAACTCAATATTGTGTGTCTTTGGGATCAACACACAATGCATGTACCATAAAATCTATTAAGGTCTCAATAAAAAAATATCAATTAATAAGTTTAACACTCCATAATTAAGGACATTAATTTAAAAAATCAAAACAAAACAAAGTTGTGGACAAAGATAATTGTAAATGATTGCTTCAGCATAATTAGGGTTCATGAGTTCTGCATTGACAGCCACCATTTTACTTATATACTTACATTATTGAATGAATATATACTTATATTATATATATGTCTTCCAATAATCCTTAAAAAATTAAAAGATAATGCATTATCGGACAAGTTGATGCCAATAAATACGATAAGGCCTAAAGCATTAATGTGTTAACAACTCATATAATGCTCACGTATGTGTGTGTTATTGCTGATGCACATCAGAATAACACCCGAAATCAACTTCCTGGAGGTTTTCGAAGTAGTCATTTCCACTTTCATCGTATTCCCCACTTATTATACTCAACCTTAATTTATCCGACCTCGTGCTAGACAGGGCATAAATCGTTTTGGCTCAGGTATTTACATAGGTTTTATTTCTAAAATTTGAATCTAAAATCTCTATTTTTAAACAGAATATATATAAATAAAATTTGAATCCGAAATCTCTATTATTAAACAGAATACAAATCGTTTCCATCCATATATTTAAATACGTTTTATATTTAAAATTTCTGTTTAAAGAAGAAGAAATCATTGTCATCCCATTATATCATTTGTTATACTTTGAAGCATATATATATATAACGTGAAAGTTTTAACTCAAATTCAATATCCAAAGTGTAATAGTGAAGGGCTCTTGACCATCAAATTAGTAATAAGTATAATATTGGAATATATACCTCAAAGTTTGAGACCTTAACACATTTATTAGATACTTATAGTGCTTATAAGTTATAAAAAATTATCGCGATTTTGACTAACTCGATTAATCCGAAATTATGAAACTAGATATTAGCAGTTCGGTGATCAATATATGCGCGTGTAAGTCGTAAATGCATTATAAATAAATTAGTGTGTTTGTGGCTTCTTTCTTACAATCATTTTGTAAGCTATATAAGTAATTATTTTGTTGAAAGTCAGCTTACTGAAAATCTTCAAGATGGAAATAATCTATATATATGCTGGTGGAAAGAGCTATTCGGTAAATAAGTCAAACTTTTTCTAAAAGAAATTATTAATAATTCCACATTTGGTAACTTTGGATTAATTATATTTTTTTTCTTTCCTTTTTAGTAATATTTTTAAGGCTATTTAATCATTGTACTATTTAGCATTTTGTAAATTTATGGGGTACATAATCATCATATCCTCGACCAGAAGGGAAATTCAAGTAGTGGTAATTTGACTCTCGCAAATCTTTTTATATGTGTGGATAGCATATTAAAGATTAATATTGTGGCCAGGTATTACCAGTAATTATGAAAATATAAAGTTGTAATTAGATATTATTGCCTTCCCCTCGTAGCCAAAAAAAAAAAAAAAGTTACATACGTTCATCTTTTTTCATTTTTCATTTCTTTAATAAAGAAAAAAAAAGAAATAGAATTTAATCCATTGATAAATTGCCACACTAGTGAAAAATAATAATTAACTATCACTAGTTTTAGGTTAGGGTGAGCATGGATCGGTTAACCGGTCCATAAATAAAAAAATTAATCAGTCCATTAATATCAATTTTTTAAAATCATTAACTATTAATCAGTCTGTTACATTTGATTAACCAGTCCATCGATTTCGATTTTTCAGTTTGATTAACCAATATTTTTCGGTTAACCATTAAAATTTATAACATAAAATTATAAAAAAAGAAAAAATTCAATTTAATTTTAAATATGTAAAATAATTTAAAATAAAAATTACAAAATAAATATAATTTACTAGCCAAAATTCATGTTCAACCAATAAATAGCTAATATTATAAAATAAATTTAATATTTGTTGGAAATTAACATGCTTAATTTTAAATCAAATAAAATTTTGGATAATATTAAATTTTAAAATATAAACTCTAAAATATAAGAAAATATAATTAAATGCTATTATATATGATAAAAAAACATATATAAAAGTTAATCAGTTACTATATATATATATATATATTATTATATAATTAAAGAGAATGACATAATATAAATTTAATTTAAAGTATTATATAAATTTTGTAGAAAAATGTAAAAAATTAAGGTATAAAAATAAAAATATAATTTAAATATATTTTAGAATATTATTTTATGTAAGTTTTAGACAAAAATAGAGGAAAAATGAAAAATTTTTAAAGTATAAAAATAAAAATATAATATATATTATATATGAACCGGTTAATCATGGACTAACAGTTAATCGGTACCTAAAAACCTAAATCGTAACTGAAAATATAAAATGTAAAAATTAAAAACCGTAATTGAATACATTGGATCGATTAACCGAAAAAATCGGTTCGATTTCGGATCAATTTTATGGTTAATTATATTTTCAGTTTTTTTTCTCACCCCTAGTTTTAGATACTAATGAAGGTGTTCTCCAAGCTAATTTATTGCTTTATATATATATATATATATATATATATATATATATATATAGAAATATGGCTTGCGACTTGTTAGATTAGCTAGCTGGTCTGGTTAGGTTAAATAACAACTATTATTAAGTTAATTAACTATAGTTAATTAACTGTGGTTACAATTAGTAGTTCTTTTTTCGTGTATATAAATCCTTGTAGGTTTAGTAATTGGGTAGATCTGAAACATATTAATGACAAATTAGTTACAGAGTCTTCTCTGTTTCTCTTTAAGCTTTCTTCAAGCTCTATTGAGCTAGTCAATACCTTCCCCTGTAACACCCTAATCCACTAACCATGGATAATCATTAATCATCATCAATCATCACTTGAAATCCTCAAAATTTGCATCTCAATAACAATAACACTGAATGTGGCTATTTGGTCTAGACCAGTATCATCTTAATCTTTCAGAACAATTTCTTAATTCCTTATTGCCCAGAAAAGACTAAACCTAGGCGCTTTGATACCACTAACTCTTATATGATTTGTATGTATGTATTTATGTATGTATGCGTACCTATATGCGTCATTTAACAGATGGCTCACAGAATTAATAGAATGTAAATAGTAACGATAATTGGAATTATCTAGTATAGTCCTTACATCCCCATTTTTCCTTAAATTTGTCCATGGTATCAGAGCAGCAAAGATCCAGAATTTTAGTTGCTGAAAACATGAAGAATCAAGAAGATAGAGGAGCAGCAGGTTCATCGATGAATGGTGGAAATGCTAGAGATAATTGATCGAGAGGAGTTACTGTGGATTACGAAGAGGATCCTCTGAGATTGCATAACTCAGATCATCTGGGTATGATTCTTGTGGCCAATCCTTTGACTGGCAAAAACTTCATGAGTTGGAACATGTCAGTTATAAATTCTTTGGAAACTAAAAATAAGTTGGGGTTCATCGATGGCTCTATCAATGTTCTAGAGAGCAATAATGAATATAAAAGATAGAGGAAGGTCGATTGTATAATTAAATAATGGATCTTGAACTCTATGGCAAAGGAGATAGCATATTTATTCATATACAGTCCTAATTCTAAAGTTCTCTAGGATAAACTGGAAGAGAGGTTTAGGGATAAGAATAATAGTCCTCAATTGTATCATATTCAACGAGAACTGAGCTTCACTGAACAAGGAAATAATTCCTTAGTAGTTTACTATAGCAAACTTGCAAAATGTTGGGTTGAGATGAACAGACTTGAGCCTTTACCAATTTGCTCTTATAACAGATGTAAACGTGATTTAAACAAGAAACTTGAACTGATTTTTATGAAGCAAAAGGTCTTGCAATTGTTGATGGGATTAAATCAATTTACGATTATATTAGAAGTCAAATTCTAACTTATAACCCTTTGCCCAGTATAGACAAAGTTTTTCCATGATCTCCAAGGTAGAAAGGCAAAGACAAATTCAAGTACAACACTCAGAGGCTTTAGATGCATCTGTTATGATGGCAAGGAGTCAAACTAGTGGAAAAAATAACTCAAAAAAAGGATGGAAAGAAAAAAGAAGAAAAGTATTGTGAGCATTGCAAGACTAAAGGCCATGAGAAAGGCATATGTTTCAAGATTCACGGGTATCCTAATTGGTAGAAAGAGCTAAAACAAAAGAAAGGAACTATGAAAGTAGGGTACAAGGCTAAACAGATCAATATGGCAAAGTCTCCCCTTGATGATGCAGATGATTCTAAAAGACACAAGGATAACAATTCAAATTTAACTGCTATAATTCAACGGGGCCTAGCGAGATTACTGAAAAGGAAACAGTTGGTGGATGCAGAATACATAAATTTTGCAAAAGCAGAATATGCAGGTAATTCTGTTCACTATTCCTTTAATGCAAGAAAGAAATATATGGCATTTAGTAATGATGTGTTGGATTGTAGATACCGGGGCTTCAACTCATATATGCAGTAGGAGGGATATTTTTCTTAATATGACTGAAGTTGTTAGGCCTATAATAGTGCATCTTCCTAATGGAGATGTGAGGCCCCAACATACACCCTAGTAGAACTTGAATATGTCTAGGGTATATTAGGAAGATGACAAAAAGGTACAAGAAATTAAAGTGTAGAAAAGAACCTAAGGGGAATTAACTTAAAAAGGTAAGGGCAAAATGGTAAATTGAAGTTGTAATAGGCATATGTATAATTAGAAAGAAGCATACTATAGGGGTTAAATTGAAAGAAAAGAAAAGAGATGGGGTAGAAATGAGAAATTAAAAAGAATGAGGGAGCTAAGTGTAATTTACTTAGGACTTACAAGTGGGCCAATAGGATGAAGACATATAGCCTCCCTAGAAATCTCTTGAGCATGAAAGAAAAATCAAGAGTATAAAAGCCATGATGGTTGGCCACCCTAAAGGACCCAACTTCAGCCATTTTCTTCCTAAGTAAATTAATTTCACCACAAGAAATTACCCTAATTTCAGCTATAGTGTTTGTAAGGAGAGAGAATTTAGAGATTCGGCATTTTTAAGGTAAAAACTCTCTCTCTTTTCTTCTTTTGTTCTATATAATAGGAACGGCATTTGAAAGGAGTAAATAGATGTTTATATGAGTAACTTGTTCCATGTAGAAGAAGAAGCAAACAAAGGAAAATAGAAGAAGGAGCTCTAAAAGGGACTAGTCGGCCTATTTTGAGATATGGGAGTTCATATTTTCTTTGCTATGTGCTTAAATTGGTTCAAGCTATCAAATGTATTGTAGATAACCTATAATTAATGTTAGAGTTAATTAATAATGTTGTAATGCATAGAAATGATGAATTGTGTCTTGGAAAGTGACTTAGTGAATATATGCCCAAAGGTTCACTTGAACTAGTTTTAGTTTAGAGGCTACAACTTTTCTTGTAGATGTCTAAATAAAGTGATTCTAGTTTGAGATGAAAGATAAGACATAGCTCTACAATTTTGTAGAAGAAACTTAAACCTGATTATGCCTCTAAAGTGTTCTAAATATGGCTTAAATTTGAGTGATGGTTGTGCCCTATCATCTGAAGAAGTCTTCACTCTTTGTGAATATCTTGAGGTTTAGAAGGTCAAATGAGGTGATTTTTAATGATTTGAAAACTAGAGATATAGGAAAAAAAGTTCTAGAAAATCACTTTACCTGAATATGATTGGAACCATATCAAAAATGCAAAACAAAATGAACCAGGGAACCTACCCTATCACGAGTCGGCACCACTCATGCCAACTTTATATAGACCTAAACCTCTTCCCTTTGATTTTTAAACACTAAACCTCAAATCCAAAGTGCCCAAATGCATTCTAAACATGAATTATGATAAAAAGAACCTATAAATACACTATGTTATTTTGGAATTCTAATAATAAAATTGAACCTAAGTGAATGTAAGATGAGAATTGATTAACACTTTGATTGAACTTATATATATACATATATATGTGTGTCTTTCGTACACTTTTGTGAATGTAAATGACCATGAATAATTGCATGGACAATGTGATATGCAACAAGAGAAATTATAATCATGTTAAGTTGTATCTTAAGTGAAATCGAATATAAATGGCATAGTGATATTGTTGCATGCTTTATTGTAACACCCATATTATACAGACCTAATGGAGCAGTGCGATAAGCCAGAAATTTTTTTTTCTCTTTTTTTTCTTTTGTTTTAACCCATATAACTTTTCTTTTTCGAATTCTGAATTACTATATATAATTCCCAAGTTTAATTTGCTGCTGACCTATAACTGTCCAATATTACTATTCATTTTACAAAAATTCGGCAATATAACGGCTATAATTTAACTAACCTCCTGAAAATCAAACAAATCACAGCCCCTTCGGGATGCAACAGTTCAATAATAACAACATTTAAGTATCGTTTATCACTCAATTGTACCAACCAACTATTCCCATCATCCATACATAATTTACATATATACATAAAAGATACTAAACATGCTAAACATTTACTTTAATTAATTATTATATACATATACATGCCAACCAAAAATTCATCTCTATTTCTCCAAACTCTTTCTCTTTCCGTGTACTAGTGCTCCTTTTCTGTAGTACCTGCATGCAGTAAGTTCTACGTGCTGAGCATAAAAAATGTCCAGTGGTGACTAACAATCATAATATTTTTCACATATAATTATTTTAATTAACAATTAAATTAACAAACTTTCAGTATAATTACGATTATACGATTATTGTTCATTTCTATTTTAAAAGGACATTTTTATTCCATTATTAACAATCCTTTTTAATTGATGCCATAACTTTAATTAACTTTTCATTTTGGTCCTTTAATTTTCGATTATTACCAATAGTGCCCTTTGTTAGTGTAAGCCCTAGCCCCAATACATTGTAACGAAACACTTGAAATTAATAAAATGAGGCATTTGTTTTATCCTTTGTATTCCTGTGCATATCAATTGATAAAACTATCCAAGAGTGTTGTTTCGGTTTAAGTTATCATGTGTGAGGCACATGGATTGTAAGACCTTGAAACAAATGAGACATCATTCTAAATATCCCTAGTCAGTCATTGTTATGAGAATAACAAATGAATTAAGACTAGTATGCTCTCTCTGATCTTATGAGTTCTGTCTTACGGATTATTAGGACAAGAGTGTCAATCAGAGATCATAGATACATGTTAAAGAACATGGTATCTGGATTCGATCCGCTCATGAGAACACTACATGGTACAAGTCATAAGTGTTTCTCATATGCAAGTTTTGTATCGGAGTTCTTAGACCTGAAATCTCTATGAAACTCTTTATGAATTACTATGTACTTTGACATACACCTAACGTGCTCGTAACAGAGTGACAAGTACGGGTATGATTGGGTATGCACTGATTCATGTTAGAGAGCATGAGAGAAGTGAAGGGATTACCCCTCTCGATAAGAGAGAAAAATATCACCGGCCACTTGATCAGTGAACTGAGAAGTGTATGGCCATACCGAGATGAAATAATGAGTAATCATTATTTATCTGAGAGTTCAGTGTCACTGAAATATCAAGAAAGGAATTAATATATATAAGGATGACTAGTTCCATGCCTTATATTAATTCTGATATTTATGGGTAAGGGACTACGCGAAATTGCATTAGGTCACCAAATGCCATATGCATTTTCATTTAATTTGGAATGCTATAATATCTTGCTAGAGAATATATATAGCCTTTGAATTAATTTATTAATTCATTGCCAACATTAAATGGACCTATAGGATCGCACACAAAGCATTGGGCTTAAAATATTTAAATTAAGTATTGGACATTAATTTGGGCTTTTAATTAAAGTCAAATTAATGTATGTAATGGGTTATAATATTGCTATTGGGCTTTGGTCCATGAGAGAGAGAAATTCAGCCCATAAGGTTTAATTTCAATTAATTAATTATCTTGTGTTAATTAAGTTAATTGAATATTAAAGCCTAAAGGAATTTAAATTAAATTAAATCACTTATATATTTAATGATGTGGCCGAAATTCCAAGAGGGAAATCAAGGAATTTTGGCACATGCTATATATTTAAATTAAGTGATTTCATTTATTTAAATGTCTTATATTTTATTTCAAATTTGAATTTAAATTCAAAGGAGTTTAATTCAAAATATATTACTTATCTTTAGGAAGTGATAGAGTTTGAATTAATTATCTTAGGATAGTTGAATTCAGATTAATGACTTGCCAAAGGATAAGCATATATATTAAAAGAAATAAAACCCTAAACCTAATTTTTTTTGTGGCATGAATAGTAATTCGTGAATAGTAACTCGTGAATAGTGACTCTCTCTCTCTTAATTCTTTTGTTCAATTTTTCACAAGGAGAAAGGATTGTTCCTCATTCTCTTGTATTATTGAGCAGTAATAGCAATCTAAAAAAGTACAAAATCAAGTTTTGTAGCTTCAAACTATAACCCTTATACAATACCGAAAAAGAGATCTAGCAATCTCGTTTTTAAGCCGACGGTATAATTGTGTGTGTGAGAATAGAGGGAGTGGCGTAAAAGGCTATTCCTTGGCATTGGTGATCGAGATCTAAGGCGGACAAAGCCATCTTTGTTGCTGGTCATCATCGGAATAAAATTTTTAAAAGGCATCAAAAGTTGTAAGTTCGATAACCCTAAAATTGCATGTTTCGATTCTATCTTTGGATATGTATGGTATGTATGATAAAATTTTTGTTTTTTCGCTGTGCTATCATGATTATCATACCATGTCATATTCCATCAGTGGTATCAGAGCCTAGACATGCTTATTTTAGTGCTTTAGATGCATGAAAAAATTAATTAAAAATCATTATTTTGAAAACATGCAAATATGAAATTTTCTGTTTTGAGTTTTTTGCATTGTTTTGGTGTAAAAACGATTTTAATTGATTAGATAGGTATTATAATTAATATGACATGTTAATATACTATCCTAAGATGTTATTAGGGCTGGTAATGGTCGGATTTAATTATTTATACCTGATGGTACATGTTAATTATGAAACTAGGTGCTAGTTGGCATGTAAATTGCTAGTTTAACAACTAGTTTTCAAAATTAAATGTAAAAACGTTTTTGGCATGTTTGTAAGTGATATTTAAAGATTAATTATCAGGTCTGGACATTTTTTAAATTTGGTTTTAATTCTGGTCCATGATAATTTAATTGATTAATTTTAAAATCACTTAAAACAATGACTAGTTTGTGTTTGTTACATGTTTAATCAATATTGTTTGCTTTGTTTTGATTAAAATGGTAAAAACACATTTAGATTAAAATGGTACAGAATATTAAATCAATATTTAGGGACTTATTTAGATTATTAAATGACTCATAAAATTGATTTAAATGTTTGTGCATTTCATGGCATTACATAAGCATTAAACAACTAGTTTTGTTGTTTGTTTGTTTTTGCATGAATGCCGTGTTCTATTATATGTGTTCTTCATGATTTTATTTTTAATTCATGTTAGCACATATTATATGTATTTTTAATGTTTATGGGCTGTATGACATAAAATTAAAAATGGCAAAATTGGAAATTATACTGGAGTTGATTTATGGCACAAATCTAACTAGTTTGTGTTTTGGGCTTTTAAGAGAACTTATTCAATAAGAGGATTTAGTCCATTGGGCTTCGGCCCAGGCCCATCACGGGGTCTTCTCTTAAAGTTTCAAGTACACAATTTCCATTAATGGGCTTGGCTAAATTGATTAAAATTGGACTTTGTCTGATCCATGAATGCTATGTATATTTATTTGCTTGTTTGGTGTGATGAATGGATATGCATGGTGCATTCATGGGCCCTGGGTTTTTGTAATTAAATATGGCCTGCATGCCATTATATTTTATTATAAAAGTTTCATCTATTTCTTAGAATAGAATTTATTTGAAGACTTTGTAAATCAAGACGAAGCCCACCGGAGTGGAGAAGCCCAACTTGAAGATTCTTATGTAATAGTATAGAATCTTAGTTGTAGGTTTTTGGGCCCATGTTTGTCACGCTTTACTTTATGCAATTATATATATATGCATGCTATGTATGGATGACAAAGCGTATGCCATGTAAGCCGTAATAAAATGAATCCCTAAAAATAGTAAGTCACAAAGTTGCCTTCCTAATTCGAAACATGTCAAAGCATCGATCATCGGTCACGTAGACTAGGAGTCCTAGATGCGCCCGATTATCTTTGTGAGGCATGGGTTGTGAATGTAGGTTGGACTTAACATGGAATGGGATGCTCGGACCTAGGCAACTAATAAATGGGTTGTGCTATAACATCCGAAGATGTTAGCCCATTTGATCCAAGAGTCATGTACGAGACATAACTGGAGTTTTCCTACCTAAGTAACTTAACTTGTTAGGTGTACAAGCTCAGCTTGACTAATAAGTTGTTGTGAAAAGTGGATCTTGGCCCACATTAAATCACTAACGCGAATTATTTAAAGGGATATTAATTCGGTTTATGGGATCATAAATAAGACCTCATTTAATCTTGCTAAATTTTATTGTAGATTGAAAATGGCATCTTCAAATAACAATTTCTCATTGCGATCGGTCCTTGAAAAGGACAAATTAAATGGCACCAATTTCATAGACTGGTCTCGAAACTTAAGAATAGTTCTTAAGCAAGAGAAAAAGTCGTATGTTTTGGATGCACCCTTGCCTGAAGAACCAGGAAGGAACGCCTCTGCGGTTCAAAAGGAAACTTTTGAGACCAAGAAGAGCGACTCCAATGATGTGACCTGTCTGATGCTGGCCACTATGGTGCCTGAATTGCAAAAGCAATTTATGGACCAAAAGGCTTATGCGATCATGGTGTACCTCAAGGAGATGTTCCAAGAGCAAGCTCGTCACGAGAGGTTCGTGACAACAAAGGCATTAATTTCTTGCAAGATGGCTGAGGGTACACCTGTTAGTACCCATGTACTCAAGATGAAAGGGTATCTTGATACTCTTGAGAAGCTTGAGGTACTAGTGCCAAAGGAATTGGCCACTGACTTGATCTTAGGATCATTGCCTGCTGCTTATGATCCATTTGTGATGAATTATAACATGCATGCAATGAACAAGTCAGTCACTGAGCTTCATGGGATGCTTAAGAATGCTGAAGAGAACATTCGAAAGACCAATCCTGTTCTAATGGTTCAAAAGGGAATTAAGAAGGGACCCGCTAAGGGAAAGGGAAAGGAAAAGGCAAAACCCAAGTCAAGTGGGAGTGCACCTCAGGCCCAATCCAAGCCCAAGGCGCCAAAACTCAAAGAGAGTGAGAGCACTTGCTTCCATTGCAACAAGATAGGGCATTGGAGGAAGAATTACGCTCTCTTCAAGGAAGAACAAAAGAAGAATGGAGCCAAGGCGTCCAGTTCTGGTATTTTTGTTGTTGAAATTAACCTTTCTATTTCTACCACTTGGGTATTGGATACCGGTTGTGGTTCTCACATTTGTTCAAATGTGCAGGGGCTAAGAAATAGGCGGTTACTTGGGAAGAATGAAGTGGACCTCCGTGTGGGGAATGGAGCACGAGTTGCTGCCATGGAGATAGGCGACTATCACCTCACTTTACCTTCCGAACTTTGTATTGTTTTGAATAATTGTTATTATGTGCCTGCTATGAGCAGAAACATTATTTCAGTTTCATGTTTGGATAATGATGAATTTGATTTTGTTATTAAAAATGGCAATGCTCATATTCGTCGCCAAGGCATTTCTTATGGCAATGCCATGTTGTAAAATGGCCTTTATATCCTTGATTTACAAAACAAAGAGTCGATATACAACATTAATATAAAGAGGGTTAAATCAAACGAATTGAACCCTACTTACTTTTGGCATTGTCGTTTAGGACATGCAAACGAAAAACGCATTTCAAGACTCCACAAAACTGGAGTGCTTGGATCATTCGACTTAGAGTCTTATGACACATGCGAGCCATGTTTGCATGAAAAAATGACAAAGAGTCCTTTTAATAAAAAAGGTGAAAGGACTAATGGCTTATTGGAACTAATACATACCGATGTATGTGGACCTTTAAGTACACATGCTAGAGGTGGTTTTAGCTACTTCGTGACATTCACAGATGACTTCAGTAGATATGGCTATGTTTATCTAATGAAGTACAAGTCTGAAACTTTTGAGAAATTCAAAGAGTTTAAGTACGAAGTAGAAAACCAACTTGGCAAAAGTATAAAAGCCATTCGATCAGATCGAGGTGGCGAATACTTAAGCCAAGAGTTTGACAGTCATCTAAAGGAGTGTGGTATCATTTCACAGCTCACTCCTCCTGGAACACCTCAATGGAATGGTGTGTCCGAAAGGAGAAATCGAACTCTGTTGGACATGGTTCGATCTATGATGAGTCAAGCTAATCTTCCTATCTCTTTTTGGGGTTATGCATTAGAAACTGCTGCGTTTCTATTGAACCATACTCCAACTAAAGCAGTTGAGAAGACACCATACGAGGTATGGACTGGGAAAGAACCCAATATGTCTTTTCTCAAGATTTGGGGCTGTGAAGCACATGTTAAGAAATTAACATCTGACAAACTAGAGTCCAAATCGACTGTCTGCTTGTTTGTGGGTTATCCCAAAGAAACAAAGGGATACTACTTTTACTCACAAGCCGAGAACAAAGTATTTGTTGCTCACAAGGCTATTTTCTTGGAAAAGGAGTTCCTTCTCAAGAAAGACAGTGGGAGTAAAGTAGAACTTGGAGAAATTCAAGTGCCACAAGCTCCTATAGAGGATGAGTTGGAAATGGGATCAAGTTCACAACCAGTTGTGGAACAAGAACCTATTACACAAGTACCTAGAAGGTCTGGTAGGGTACGTCAGGAGATTGAGAGATATGGATTTCTAATCACTGACAGTGACACTATTGAGTTAGTAGATCGTGAGGATCCTACTACCTACCGAGAAGCTATTGAAAGCCCAGACTCGGATAATTGGCAAGAAGCCATGAAATCCGAGATGCAATCAATGTACCATAACCAGGTTTGGACCTTGGTTGATCCACCGGAAGGTGCTAAGGTAATTGAATGCAAGTGGTTATTCAAACTAAAAGCTGATAAGACCTACAAAGGTAGACTAGTAGCAAAAGGTTTTCGACAAACTCATGGTATAGACTATGACGAGACCTTTTCGCCTGTAGTCATGCTCAAGTCCATTAGGATCTTGCTTGCCATAGCTGCATATCATGATTATGAGATATGGCAAATGGATGTCAAAACTGCTTTCCTCAACGGAAATTTACTTGAGGATGTGTATATGACACAGCCTGAAGGTTTTGTCAATCCTAAGCATCATAAGAAGGTTTCCAAGCTTCAAAAATCCATTTATAGATTAAAGCAAGCATCCCGAAGTTGGAATCTTCGTTTTGATGAGGCAGTCAAAGAATTTGACTTCATCAAGAACGAAGATTAGCCTTGTGTGTACAAGAAAGTTAGTGGGAGCATAGTAGTGTTTCTGGTCCTATATGTGGATGACATCCTTCTCATTGGGAATGACATTCCAACATTGCAAAAGGTTAAGCAATGCTTGGGAAAATGTTTCTCAATGAAAGACTTAGGTGAAGCCGAGACAATACTTGGTATTAGAATCTATAGAGATAGATCGAATCGGCTTTTGGGACTAAGTCAAGAAAAGTACATAGACAAAGTACTAAAGCATTTTAGTATGGGAGACTCAAAGAAAGGGTACATACCTTTGGCTTTGGGAGTTCCTTTGACTAAAGAACAGTGCCTTAAAACCAAAGAGGAAAGGGACAACATGAGTAGAATCCCATATGCATCTGCTATTGGATCTATCATGTACGCTATGTTATGTACTAGATTGGATGTTGCTCATGCACTGAGTATAACCAGTAGGTTTCAGCAAGACCCTGGTGAGAAGCACTAGTCTGCTGTAAAAGGGATCCTTAAGTACCTGCGAAGGACTAAGGATCACTTCTTGGTGTATGGTGGTCCAGCTCGTCATACAAGGATATGCCGATGCTGCTTTTCAGACCAGCACTCAGGATTCTAGATCGCAATCTGGATTTGTTTTTGTTTTAAACGGTGGTGCTGTCAGCTGGAGAAGCTCAAAGCAAGAAACCGTTGCCGACTCAACTACAGAATCTGAGTATATTGCAGCAAGTGAGGCTGTAAAAGAGGCTGTTTGGATTAAAAATTTTATTAATGGATTAGGAGTGGTCCCAAGCATCCTAGATCCATTAGAAATTTTCTGTGACAATAACGGGGCCATCGCACAGGCTAAGGAGCCCCGGTTACACCAGAAATCCAAGCACATACTCAGAAGGTACCACCTGATCAGAGAAATCATTGATCGTGGGGACGTCAAGGTTAGCAAGATATCAAGTGAAGACAATGTAGCAGATCCTTTGACGAAACAGTTACGTCCAAATTTGCACGAAGCTCATTTGAGAGCGTTCGGTCTTAGGGCTATGCCCAATTGGGACTAGTGGTAGTGAGAGATTGTTAGTGTAAGCCCTAGCCCCAATACATTGTAACGAAACACTTGAAATTAATAAAATGAGGCATTTGTTTTATCCTTTGTATTCCTGTGCATATCAATTGATAAAACTATCCAAGAGTGTTGTTTCGGTTTAAGTTATCATGTGTGAGGCACATGGATTGTAAGACCTTAAAACAAATGAGACATCATTCTAAATATCCCTAGTCAGTCATTGTTATGGGAATAACAAATGAATTAAGACTAGTATGATCTCTCTGATCTTATGAGTTCTGTCTTACGGATCATTAGGACAAGAGTGTCAATCAGAGATCATAGATACATGTTAAAGAACATGGTATCTGGATTCGATCCGCTCATGAGAACACTACATGGTACAAGTCATAAGTGTTTCTCATATGCAAGTTTTGTATCGGAGTTCTTAGACCTGAAATCTCTATGAAACTCTTTATGAATTACTATGTACTTTGACATACACCTAACGTGCTCGTAACAGAGTGACAAGTACGGGTATGATTGGGTATGCACTGATTCATGTTAGAGAGCATGAGAGAAGTGAAGGGATTACCCCTCTCGATAAGAGAGAAAAATATCACCGGCCACTTGATCAGTGAACTGAGAAGTGTATGGCCATACCGAGATGAAATAATGAGTAATCATTATTTATCTGAGAGTTCAGTGTCACTGGAATATCAAGAAAGGAATTAATATATATAAGGATGACTAGTTCCATGCCTTATATTAATTCTGATATTTATGGGTAAGGGACTATGCGAAATTGCATTAGGTCACCAAATGCCATATGCATTTTCATTTAATTTGGAATGCTATAATATCTTGCTAGAGAATATATATAGCCTTTGAATTAATTTATTAATTCATTGTCAACATTAAATGGACCTATAAGATCGCACACAAAGCATTGGGCTTAAAATATTTAAATTAAGTATTGGACATTAATTTGGGCTTTTAATTAAAGTCAAATTAATGTATGTAATGGGTTATAATATTGCTATTGGGCTTTGGTCCATGAGAGAGAGAAATTCAGCCCATAAGGTTTAATTTCAATTAATTAATTATCTTGTGTTAATTAAGTTAATTGAATATTAAAGCCTAAAGGAATTTAAATTAAATTAAATCACTTATATATTTAATGATGTGGCCGAAATTCCAAGAGGGAAATCAAGGAATTTCGGTACATGCTATATATTTAAATTAAGTGATTTCATTTATTTAAATGTCTTATGTTTTATTTCAAATTTGAATTTAAATTCAAAGGAGTTTAATTCAAAATATATTACTTATCTTTAGGAAGTGATAGAGTTTGAATTAATTATCTTAGGATAGTTGAATTCAGATTAATGACTTGCCAAAGGATAAGCATATATATTAAAAGAAATAAAACCCTAAACCTAATTTTTTTTGTGGCATGAATAGTAATTCATGAATAGTAACTCGTGAATAGTGACTCTCTCTCTCTTAATTCTTTTGTTCAATTTTTCACAAGGAGAAATGATTGTTCCTCATTCTCTTGTATTATTGAGCAGTAATAGCAATCTAAAGAAGTACAAAATCAAGTTTTGTAGCTTCAAACTATAACCCTTACACAATACCGAAAAAGAGATCTAGCAATCTCGTTTTTAAGCTGACGGTGTAATTGTGTGTGTGAGAATAGAGGGAGTGGCGCAAAAGGCTATTCCTTGGCATTGGTGATCGAGATCTAAGGCGGACAAAGCCATCTTTGTTGCTGGTCATCATCAGAATAAAATTTTTAAAAGGCATCAAAAGTTGTAAGTTCGATAACCCTAAAATTGCATGTTTCGATTCTATCTTTGGATATGTATGGTATGTATGATAAAATTTTTGTTTTTCCGCTGTGCTATCATGATTATCATACCATGTCATATTCCATCAGTGGTATCAGAGCCTAGACATGCTTATTTTAGTGCTTTAGATGCATGAAAAAATTAATTAAAAATCGTTATTTTGAAAACATGCAAATATGAAATTTTCTGTTTTGAGTTTTTTGCATTGTTTTGGTGTAAAAACGATTTTAATTGATTAGATAGGTATTATAATTAATATGACATGTTAATATACTATCCTAAGATGTTATTAGGGCTGGTAATGGTCGGATTTAATTATTTATATCTGATGGTACATGTTAATTATGAAACTAGGTGCTAGTTGGCATGTAAATTGCTAGTTTAACAACTAGTTTTCAAAATTAAATGTAAAAACGTTTTTGGCATGTTTGTAAGTGATATTTAAAGATTAATTATCAGGTCTGGACATTTTTTAAATTTGATTTTAATTCTGGTCCATGATAATTTAATTGATTTATTTTTTTGATAAAACCATAATGGATACTAAATGGACACTTAATCCATTACACTTAGATTAATTTCCACTCAAGTCGAATAGGATTACTAGAATGAAAAAACTCATTCACCTGAGATTTGATATAGTTGCGTTATCAGAACTCGAACTCAATTAGCATAAACTTTCACAATTTCAATTACGTGATCAGTGATCGATTAGGCATTATTTATGCATAAGAACATTTAATTAAAATTAGATTTTTAACGGGCTGAAAATAAACTGAGCAAATCCAAGCCCATAAAAATTAACAAGTTAATTAACGACGTCGTAAGCACCTTAAAAATTGTAAAAATCACTAATTTTACTCTACTTTTTATTTTATAATTTCTAAATTTTCAAAAAGGATCCTCCTTTACTTTCCCCCTCTCTCTCGCTCTCTCTCTCTCTCATTTTCTCTTCTTTTCACTCTTTATGCCGACCAAAATCGAACACCCATATCCCCTCCATTACACCCCATTAATCTCTTTCCGCGTTTGTGCATCTCTGTATGTGTTAAAGTGTTCACCATGCAAGATTTTCTGGGATCAGTTAGGCGATCAATAGTGTTCCGTTCATCTCCAGATAATCAAGAAGAAAATAGTATCAATCCACTAACAGGACACTTGGTGGAAAAAATCCATTCTTGCATTAAAAAATCTAGAATCTTTACTAAACCCAATTCTCCTTCGCTTCCAATGGCGCCCCCGATCCGATACCGTAAGGGAGAGTTGATTGGTTGTGGTGCTTTTGGTCAGGTTTATATGGGCATGAATCTTGATTCTGGAGAACTCTTAGCTGTCAAGCAGGTTACCTTTTCTTTTCCTTCATTTTTCCCACGCTTTTCAAATTGGGGTATCTGCATTTTTTTTACTGTTTGCTCTAATTTTAGGTTTGGAATGTGATTACTGGAGTTGATTTCTGTCTATTTGATTTAGGTCAGCATAGGTATTAGATTGCGATTGTTTTGTTCTCAGTTGGTTCTGTGCAGGGTTTTGATCTTTGTGTCTCTGGGATTTATTTTGAGCTGCTTTTGAAACATGTTATATATTTTTTGTAAAAGTCTTCCAATTTAGGAATTTCATTCCTGCTGTTTAGGAGAATGGGTTATGATCAACTTTCGGTTTACCGGTTCAGCAATTTCATTTAGGATTCAATTTTTATTTGCTTAGCTTTGTTCCTTGTGGGGTTAATAATCGAGGGTTGAATTTAACTTTGCATTCATGTGGTTGTCCTTTTCTAGGTGTTGATTGCAGCCAGTGGTGCTTCAAGGGAGAAAGCGCAGGTATGAATTGATCATAATAAGTTATATCAGTCTGTTTCAATGAACGGCAGACATTCTGCATTCTGCAAATATCACTTTCCGGCCAATGGGGATCCCATCTCATTATAAGCAACTTGAGAATTCAGTTTTTCAATAAAAATATTTAGATGTCATCCAAGTGGCCCAGATTTATTTTAGTAACCAGGTCGAGGATTAGTTTTAGTTTTTCTTACATACTGAACCGTGATGTCTTATCACATACTGCATGATATTTAAGAGAAGTTGATGCAGAGGATTAGCTTTACTGAAACAACCTCAATCTATAAACGTAGCTTCCCTTTGCTGAATAAGATTAGGATTCTTTACATCACTCATGCATATATTTTATTCTAGATTGAGGTTCTGAGTTTTAAGATCACTTCTTTTGCATTCATTTCCAATAATCAAATAGAATGCAAATTATTTATTTGGTTTTCAATCACAAAATTTATTGCTCAAGAATGACTTTTTTTTTGGTGTATTTGTGATGATCATTACATCGATGTTGATCTCTGGAGGAATATGGTTGAGTTCACTGATGTCTATTATTGATTAAGTAGGCCCACATAAGAGAACTTGAGGAAGAAGTGAAGCTTTTAAAGAATCTCTCTCACCCCAACATTGTTGTGAGTAATGATTATTAATCTTGTTTATTAATTGAGTCAACAATAGCACAATTGTTCTGATTGTATACCATCTTTAATCTTCAGAGATATTTGGGTACAGTTAGGGAGGAGGAAAGCTTGAATATTTTGCTTGAGTTTGTTCCTGGGGGATCTATTTCATCACTTTTGGGGAAATTTGGACCCTTCCCTGAGGCTGTAAGTCTTGTCAATTTAGTGCATGTTTATTAGGTGACTTATTACTAATCTCGTGCCTAATTCCTTAAGTAGGTTATAAGAACATATACAAAACAATTGCTGCTGGGGTTGGAGTACTTACACAGCAATGGGATTATGCATAGAGATATCAAGGTGCCTCTAAATGTCCATTTCAGTGACACTGAATGTGAGAAAGGGTCCTTATCCCTTTTCTCAATTTTCTCAACATTGATGCTAAATATATATATTTCTCCTGCTTTCAGGGGGCAAACATCCTGGTGGATAACAAGGGATGCATTAAACTAGCAGATTTTGGTGCATCGAAACAAGTCGTTGAGCTAGTATGGAACTGTCTTGCTTTTTTCATTTCACATCCACTGTTCGTTACTCAGTAGAATCTGTATCTCTGCAATCACCTTCTTCTTCTTCTTCTTTTTCTTGATTGATCATAATGCTTGTTGCTACAGGCTACCATTTCAGGGGCCAAGTCTATGAAAGGTACTCCATATTGGATGGCTCCAGAAGTCATTCTGCAGACTGGGCATAGCTTGTAAGGGCTTTTCAATGATCTACCTTTTTGTACATGCATGAACACATTTTATGGATCCTTTGAACATGATTCAATCAAGTTGATCCTATAAGATCTTTGTCACTCTTGTTTGTTAAATTTGTATAGAGATGGGACACTTGTTGATAGCAATAATCTACCATAAAACCAAGAGTAAATATTCCTGTCAAAAAAGAAATTCAAATACTTATTGAGGTGGGAAATGAGAAGTTAGTTGCATTGAAATCTAAGCAAGTCCTGATTGATTTCACAAATTCTGGTATCTAAGAGGATTGAAGTGGCCTAATAATAATTCAAGGTTACTACTTTTGCTGAGCCTAAATTTCTGTTAAGAAGTTCTCTCAGTTTAGTCGTCGGATAATGTTGCATCACTTTTCACCAAATATTTATTGTTTTGATGCTCACATCTACCATGCATATTCCTTCTAAGTAGATAATAAGTTGCACAAGTTCAGAAGGAATAGATTAAATTAACATGAATAACTAGTAGACGCCATGAAAGCAAAGTGTTGTGGATTCTTATTTTGTTATGAGAAGCCAAAAGTTTAGCAGTCAAACTGACAAAGAAAGTCCAATAACATAGTTTTGCTCTGCCACATACCAGTAAATAATTTCTAACAATAGTGCCGAAGATTTAGTTGCAAAACTGCCAAGAGGTGCTCCTAGATCAATCTAAAACTAATTTTTCATTCCAGAGAAATCTAAACCCAACTTTTTCTGTGTTCTTTGCACAAAAGTGCTTTGTGCAAGCCAATTGCATTACAAAAATTTCTTCAGGAGTTTTTGTCAGGTCCTTTTTCACAAAAATCCCTCCCGTAACCCAATTGTCTTGAGAAATAAAAAAGAAACATGCAAAAGCTTGGAAGAACGATGGCTTATAATGTTCGAACTAGCGGGATTTTCATGCAGCATTTGCTCTTTATTTGATATTTGCTTTTCCTTATGGTTGTTGGTGGTCCTCTGCCTCTTTATATATAATCATTCCAAAAGGTGGAGTTTTACATGTTCCTTTTTTTCTTTTTTGGGTTTTGATTGATGAATTGAAACTTACTGATTTGTATTATAAAAAAAAATTTCCAGTTCTGCTGATATATGGAGCGTTGGATGTACGGTAATTGAGATGGCCACGGGAAAGCCTCCTTGGAGCCAACAGTATCAAGAGGTAATGTAACACCCTTATCACTCCGATTAACCGGAATAGTACAAGTAACCCGAATTTTTTTTTTTTTCAATTAACATTTAATTAATATCAATTTCGTTATTATCAATTCTTTGGGTATTCATTGACCTATAACTGTCCCGGGTTACTATTTACTTAATAAAATTTCGGCATTATAACGGCTATATTTGACTAGCCTCCTGAAAAATCAAACAACACACAGCCTCTCAGAGGCACAACACTTCTATAACAATCATTCCATTACTCCAAAATCACCATCAAACATCCAATACTTCAAACAGATCATTATCACAATCATATACATATATGTTTACATATCCTTACATATCCAAACATTTATACATATCAGTCATTTATATACATGCCAAGGTCTACATAATTTACATAATAACAAAAGTTCTTTTCTTCCACTTATGCATCACTGCTCCTTTCGCGCTGTACCTGCATGCAGTAAAAACTACATGCTGAGCATAAACTATGCCCAGTGGTGTCTAACAATCCTAATACTTTCTTTGCAATAATTATTCCTTTAATATGCTTTATTTAATCATTTACTTTTGAAATAAAGACATTTATACATTTTCATTACGTTTAAGTGAAAACAATAGTTTTTCACATTATTACACTTATTCTCATTTATTGCATTATCATTGACTAAATTCCTTTTTAGTCCTTAACATTTTACTAAATTCCAAAAATGCCCTTTTGTCTTGATAATTACGATTTTGCCATCTTATTCATTTACTTTCATTTTCTTTACATTAGTTTCATCATTTATTCATTATTTCACTGCTTTTGGGTAAAATTACAGTTTAGTCCCTGTACTATAAAATCTTATCTTATTGACCTTGTTAGGTCTCCAAAATTACTATTTTACCCTTATTAATCATTTCTCATTTATTTCTACCTATTAATTACCCATTTTGGCAAAATTACCATTTTGCCCCTAAACTTTCATTTTCTTTCATTTAAGTCCTTTTTCCACTTTAAACTTCATTTTCATTATTCTTTTCATTTCTTTTAACTTATTTTCACTTTCATTACATTTTATGCCCCTAGTACAGTACCGACAGAAATTCTTAGACTGGATACTCGGGACGTAGACCCCCATGGGCCCCACATAGACTGAAAAATGATCTCAACGACCATTTTTCCACGTAGCAGATACCAGGTACAAGCATAAGCTATGGTGATCAGTGATCCTACCATAATTAAGCAAGTCGCCATGACTTGCACCGCGGTACAGATGTCCCTATGGCTAGCCAATTATATCCTAAGCTAGACTTTTACTGCCAGACTAATTCTAAGGGCGCAATTTCATCAAATTTTCAATCAAACTTTACATTTTTCATTATTTCATTACTCAAAAATGCTTGTAATCATTTCTTTTCATTCGAAATCTCTCATAGTCATTTCTTTTCATTCTTTCACATAGATTGTGAATTATTTTACCATAATTCACCAAAATCATTCATTTTCTCATCAAATTGCATTTTATTTCATATAAATGCCATATTTTCAATACTTACATAATTGAAAATATTTTCTAAAATATTCATTTAATTTCAATAAATTTCATAAAAATTTTTAAGCATATTATTTCATTTCTAGTGTCATTTAAAAGCTTAAATTAATTAAAATTCACAAAATATACTTAGATTTTCTTTAGGATGCAATTCGGACATCAAGGTAGTTATACCATACAATTATTCAATAAATCATTTAGGCATTTAAACACACTCATTTAAGGTCTCTTAACATTATTCTATCATTACTTTAAATTTAACATCAATTATTTCATATTTTCATTAAGTTACATAAAGGTTTAATGACTAAAATCAAAGGAAATACTAAGATTCATTAGCCACTAACCTTCTTTTCTTGTTCTAGTGTGCCTAAGCTTCCTTTTCCTTGCCTTTGGCCTTGGAAGCTTGCAAATCACCTTGATTCCCTATGTGAACCGAAATTTCAAGCCATTATAACTCTAATTTTTCAAGCTCAAATGCGAAAAATAACATCATATTTGAACTCTAGGCACCCAAAAACATAAGTAGGCACCTTAGAAATAATTTTAACCCATTGGTTTCACTTACCTCAATTGAAACCCTAAACTCTCTCTCGTAATTTTCCTTGATTTCCTTCCTTGATTTGAAGAGAGGAGGTCACAATACTTAACTAGAGAGGCAGAAATTATTATTAGATGGCTTGATTTGGTGTGAAATGGAGAGAAAAATGAAGAACAAATCCAACAACAATGGTGGAGAGGTATTCGGCCAAGAGGAAGAGAGGAAGAAGAAGAGGCTGTGCTAGCTGGTTCCAGAAATTTTCCTCTTTAAATAGGCTGAGTTTTGGGCTTTGTGGGCTTGGATTGGGTTAATGGGCTTAGTAAATTAATTAAAGCCCATTAACACCTAATTTGAAGCCCAAAATTATTTCTCTCATTTTCTCACTCCAAATCACTCCAATTTCAATTTCATAATTCTTATCACATCAAAATTAGGTAGTACACAAAATTTCGGCTCAATCGGAGTCCGTTACTGGTCCGATTCAACCGAACTGGTTTGATTCGACAACTGTCGACATCGCCGAAAAATTCATTTCTTTATACCAAAATATTCTACAGAAAATTTCATGAAGATCTGCAAAATATGGCAATTTTTGGAGTCCATTTACTATTTTTAAAAATTTATGCAAAATCAAGTCACATTCTCTACCAGGGAAATTGATTCGCTACCTTTTTCGTATTTTTGACTTTCGGAGGTCTATTTGACCTCGATTTCACTTCAAATTTCAACCCCGGACTCACCATGACCAATACTTCCCGATGGTCAAATAAAATATTTTTCACTTTTGGGTTCGGTTTACGGCCCGGGTGCACTATTCACCATCGGAATTTACTGTTCACGGCCAGACCGGTGTTGAGGCCATTACAATTCTCTCCTACTAAAAGAAATTTCGTCCTCGAAATTTACCTGTATCGAAGAGATGGGGATACTGATATCTCATAGTGGCTTCTGATTCCCACGTAGCTTCTTCAACATTGTGATGGTGCCACAGTACCTTCACTAATGGAACCTGTTTGTTTCTGAGTTGACGGACTTCTCTTGCTAAGATTTTCACCGGTTCCTCTTCATAAGTCATGTCATCAGCCACTTGAATTTCTTCCTGTGTAATCACGTGACTAGGATCCGATCTGTATCTACGGAGCATAGACACGTGAAACACGTCATGTATCTTTTCCAATTCAGAAGGCAACTTTAATCGATATGCTACGGGACCCACTCGCTGAAGTATCTCATAAGGGCCAATAAATCTAGGACTTAACTTGCCCTTCTTTCCAAATCTTAAGATCTTCCTCCACGGAGATACTTTCAGGAAAACTCGATCTCCCATCTGAAACTCTATGTCTTTCCTTTTCAAATCAGCATAGGACTTCTGCCGATCCGCAGCTTCTTTCAATCTACCTTTAATGACTCGAACTTTCTCTTCAGAATCACGAATCAAATCAGAACCTACTAACTTCCTTTCACTTAATTCGGTCCAACATAGAGGAGTTCTGCATTTTCTACCATACAGTGCTTCAAAAGGAGCCATTTTCAAGCTGGAGTGGTGACTGTTATTGTATGCAAACTCTGCCAAAGGTAAATGCTTTTCCCAACTGGATCCAAACTCTAAGATGCAACATCTGAGCATATCCTCCAAAACCTGGATCACTCTCTCTGACTGGCCATCTGTTTGAGGGTGAAAGGCTGTACTAAAGTGAAGCCTCGTACCCAAAGCATCTTGAAAACTGTGCCAGAATCGAGAAGTAAACCTCGGATCCCTGTCAGAAACAATGGAAGATGGCACTCCATGTAATCTTACTATCTCACTAATGTACAATTCTGCCAGTTTAGACAAAGGATAGTCCATCCGTACGGGCAGAAAGTGAGCTGACTTGGTAAGTCGATCTATAATCACCCAGATGGCATCATGCTTCTTCTGAGTCAGTGGCAAGCCTGTCATAAATCCATGGTCACTCGGTCCCATTTCCACTCCGGTACTAACAAAGGATGCAACAATCCTGAAGGAACTTGGTGCTCAGCTTTTACTTGCTGACAGATCAGACATTTACTTACAAATTCTGTCACATCACGTTTCACACCAATAGAAAGCTTTCAAATCTTGATACATTTTATTGCCTCCAGGATGCATTGCATAACTGCTATGATGTGCTTCAGTTAGAATACCTTTCTTCAACTCTTCTTGGTTTGGAACACAAAGCCTTTGCTTAAAATAAAGGCTTCCATCATCACTCAAGGAGTAATTCTCTACACTGCCATTCTGAAGTCTATTCTTAATGCTCATCAACCGATCATCTTCTTTCTGAGCAGTTTTAACTTGATGCACAAAGTCAGGCTTTACTTGCAATTCAGCTACCAGGGCTCCATCTGAAGCTAAACTTAGATGGACATTCATAGCTCGGAGAGCTGCAAACAAAACAATCAATTACTAAAGCAAAACAATCATTTGTACTAATTATTTAGGGGTATTCACATCACCTGACATAAATTTCTTGCTAAGTGCATCAGCTACTACATTAGCTTTTCCCGGGTGGTAATCAATGTAGCAATCATAATCCTTAATCAATTCTAACCAGCGCCTTTGTCGAAGGTTAAGCTCTTTCTGAGTAAGAAGGTATTTTAAACTCTTATGATCAGAGTAGATGTAGCATCTCTCGCCATATAAGTAATGTCTCCAAATTTTCAGCGCAAGAACAATGGCTGCTAACTCCAGATCATGGGTAGGGTAGTTCTTCTCATGTGTTTTCAACTGTCGGGAGGCATATGCAATCACCCTGCCTTCCTGCATCAAAACACACCCTAATCCATTCCTGGATGCATCGCTATAAACCACAAAATCCTTACCCGATTCAGGTTGAGTAAGAATTGGAGCTTCAGTCAACATACTTTTAAGCCTTTCAAAACATTGCTGACAAGCATCAGTCCATACAAATCTAACATTCTTCTGTAGTAACCGAGTTAAAGGTATTGCAATAGTAGAAAACCCTTTAATGAATCTCCTATAATACCCGGCTAAACCCAGAAAACTCCTCACTTCAGTAACATTTTTGGGTGGTTTCCATTGAATAATCGCCTCAATCTTTGAAGGATCCACTTTAATACCTTCTACTGAGATTACATGACCCAGAAAGGATACCTCATTTAACCAGAAGTCACATTTGCTAAACTTAGCGTATAACTGTTTTTCCCTTAGGACTTGTAGAACAAGCTTCAGATGCTTATCATGTTCTTCCGGTGTCTTGGAGTAGACCAGAATGTCATCAATAAAAACTACTACAAACTGGTCCAAATAGGGATGAAAAACCCTATTCATCAAGTCCATAAAGGCGGCTGGAGCATTCGTCAGCCCAAAAGGCATAACCAGAAACTCGTAGTGGCCATACCTGGTACGAAAAGCAGTCTTCGGCACATCTACTTCTTTCACTCCCATTTGATAATAGCCTGATCTCAAGTCAATCTTCGAGAAAACCCCGGCTCCTTTAAGCTGATCAAACAAGTCTTCAATGCGGGGGAGAGGATACTTGTTCTTAATGGTAACTTTATTCAGTTGCCTATAATCAATGCACAACCTGAGTGTACCATCTTTCTTCTTGACAAACAGGACTGGCGCACCCCAGGGAGAAACACTGGGCCTAATAAACCCCTTATCTAACAATTCTTGCAACTGAATTTTCAATTCTTTTAACTCTACAGGTGCCATCCTATAAGGAGCAATGGAAATAGGTGCAGTACCTGGAGCAACATCAATAGAAAATTCTACCTCCCGATCAGGTGGTAAACCAGGCAATTCATCAGAAAAGACATCCTGAAACTCCCTGACAGTAGGTACTTCTGACATCTTTGGACTGACTTTCTTTGCTTCCACTGCATAACACAGGTATGCCACACATCCTTTTCTAATCAATCTTTTTGCAGTAGTGGCGGATATCACATCGGACAGAAAATCAGTTCTCACACCTACCACTGTAACTCTCGATCATCGCAAAGCTTTAAAGTGACTCTCTTCTTTCTGCAATCGACAGTCGCTTGGTGGGCGGATAACCAATCCATCCCTAGAATCACATCGAACTCGTGGAAAGGCAAAGCAATCAGGTTTGCCAGAAAGATGTGTCCCTGAGCACTAATAGGACACTGTTTGTATACTTTATCTACCACTACACTATGCCCTAGAGGATTGCTCACCAAAACATCCTGGTCCAAGCATTCCTCTTTCATCCCTCTATCCCGAGCTAAGGCAGTGCTAATGTAAGAATGCGTGGAACCCGGATCAATCAAAGCATACACTGAATCAGATAACAAAAGAAAACGTACCAACTATCACATCTGGGGCATCCTCATTCTCACGTGCTCTGACAGCATAAGTCTGACCCGATGCTCTCCTCTGACCCTGTGATGTCTGTCCAACAGGTCTGGAGGCTGAAGTGTGAGGGGCGGCTCCCCTACCACGACCTCTAGGAGCTGAGGATCCTACACCTGATGCTGGTGAATTAACTGAAGTATTCTGCATAGCAGGACAATCTCTGATCCGATGGTCTCTGGATCCACATCTAAAACAAGCTCCTGTCAGAAATCTGCACTCTCCAGAGTGAAGCTTACCACAGTGCTCACAAGCCACTGCAGAATCACTATCTCGATCCCGAGGAGCACTAGCAGTCGGAGCTCTGCCTCTAGATGAACTACCCTGACCTCGGCCTGCTGCTACAGGTGACTGTCCCTGAAATGCCTGAGATCCCTTTACTTTCTTTCCTTTACCACTAAACTGTCCCTGCTTCCTCTTTTGCTGAAATCAGGACTGTCTCTCAGTCTGCTCAGCCTGAGTCGTCTCTAACTTTATGGTTGCCTCCACCATGGCCCGTAAGGTAGGATATTTCTGAGCTCCAATAATCTGTTTAAGCTCAGTATGTAGGCCTCTCTCAAATCTGAAGCACAATTTCTCCTCTGTAGCCTGGCCTTCATCCAGGTAAGCACTCAACCGCTCAAATTCTCTCTCATATTCCGCCACTGTCTTATTTCCCTGTTTTAATCTCCAGAAAGCCTCTTGCATAGTGGCCTTATACTCGGACCCAATGTATTTCTTCTCAAACTGGTCCACAAAATACTCCCAACTCAACTGATCTGCAGGAGTATGTCTTCTGACGGAATCCCACCAAATAAATGCAGGACCCTGAAGTAATGCCACAACACCTTCAAACTTTTCTTCCAGTGGACTGTGGGTTATCTCAAACAATCTCTTTATCTTGTATAACCATTCTTCAGCCACTGCAGGTGTCAAAGGTTCTCTGCCAGAAAAGTCTTCTACCCCCAATCTCTTTAATTGTTCCAGGATAGGTCTCCGTCTAGGCGGAGCTGGCTGAATCTGTACTACTGTAGGCTGAGGCGGCGCCTGAGCTGGAGCTGCCTGCAGTCTCTGCTGAATGTAGTCAGCCATCAAATCAAGGAAGTCTGGCTGAGGGAAAGGAGGTGGTGCTACAGGAGGAGGGTTCTGCTGTGGGGCCTCTTGTCGCCCAATATTACTCGATGCCTCACTCCTGCTGTCAGCTGACTGTTGTCCTCGGTCAGTAGATATCTTTTCACTATAAAACAAAAAGGAGCAGATGCACATTAGTTCCAAAACATTCACTTTCCAAACATAATTGGCATGTATATACAGACAAATCAATTAATACCCACTCCGATCTTAGAACCGTCTATCCTTTGCTCTGATACCAATAAAATTGTAACACCCTTATCACTCCGATTAACCGGAACAGTACAAGTAACCCGAATTTTTTTTTTTCAATTAACATTTGATTAATACCAACTTCGTTATTATCAATTCTTTGGGTATTCATTGACCTATAACTGTCCCGGGTTACTATTTACTTAATAAAATTTCGACATTATAACGGCTATATTTGACTAGCCTCCTGAAAAATCAAACAACACACAGCCTCTCAGAGGCACAACACTTCTATAACAATCATTCCATTACTCCAAAATCACCATCAAACATCCAATACTTCAAACAGATCATTATCACAATCATATACATATATGTTTACATATCCTTACATATCCAAACATTTATACATATCAGTCATTTATATACATGCCAAGGTCTACATAATTTACATAATAACAAAAGTTCTTTTCTTTCACTTATGCATCACTGCTCCTTCCGCGCTGTACCTGCATGCAGTAAAAACTACATGCTGAGCATAAACTATGCCCAGTGGTGTCTAACAATCCTAATACTTTCTTTGCAATAATTATTCCTTTAATATGCTTTATTTAATCATTTACTTTTGAAATAAAGACATTTATACATTTTCATTACGTTTAAGTGAAAACAATAGTTTTTCACATTATTACACTTATTCTCATTTATTGCATTATCATTGACTAAATTCCTTTTTAGTCCTTAACATTTTACTAAATTCCAAAAATGCCCTTTTGTCTTGATAATTACGATTTTGCCATCTTATTCATTTACTTTCATTTTCTTTACATTAGTTTCATCATTTATTCATTATTTCACTGCTTTTGGGTAAAATTACAGTTTAGTCCCTGTACTATAAAATCTTATCTTATTGACCTTGTTAGGTCTCCAAAATTACTATTTTACCCTTATTAATCATTTCTCATTTATTTCTACCTATTAATTACCCATTTTGGCAAAATTACCATTTTGCCCCTAAACTTTCATTTTCTTTCATTTAAGTCCTTTTTCCACTTTAAACTTCATTTTCATTATTCTTTTCATTTCTTTTAACTTATTTTCACTTTCATTACATTTTATGCCCCTAGTACAGTACCGACAGAAATTCTTAGACTGGATACTCGGGACGTAGACCCCCATGGGCCCCACATAGACTGAAAAATGATCTCAACGACCATTTTTCCACGTAGCAGATACCAGGTACAAACATAAGCTATGGTGATCAGTGATCCTACCATAACTAAGCAAGTCGCCATGACTTGCACCGCGGTACAGATGTCCCTATGGCTAGCCAATTATATCCTGAGCTAGACTTTTACTGCCAGACTAATTCTAAGGGCGCAATTTCATCAAATTTTCAATCAAACTTTACATTTTTCATTATTTCATTACTCAAAAATGCTTGTAATCATTTCTTTTCATTCGAAATCTCTCATAGTCATTTCTTTTCATTCTTTCACATAGATTGTGAATTATTTTACCATAATTCACCAAAATCATTCATTTTCTCATCAAATTGCATTTTATTTCATATAAATGCCATATTTTCAATACTTACATAATTGAAAATATTTTCTAAAATATTCATTTAATTTCAATAAATTTCATAAAAATTTCTAAGCATATTATTTCATTTCTAGTGTCATTTAAAAGCTTAAATTAATTAAAATTCACAAAATATACTTAGATTTTCTTTAGGATGCAATTCGGCCATCAAGGTAGTTATACTATACAATTATTCAATAAATCATTTAGGCATTTAAACACACTCATTTAAGGTCTCTTAACATTATTCTATCATTACTTTAAATTTAACATCAATTATTTCATATTTTCATTAAGTTACATAAAGGTTTAATGATTAAAATCAAAGGAAATACTAAGATTCATTAGCCACTAACCTTCTTTTCTTGTTCTAGTGTGCCTAAGCTTCCTTTTCCTTGCCTTTGGCCTTGGAAGCTTGCAAATCACCTTGATTCCCTATGTGAACCGAAATTTCAAGCCATTATAACTCTAATTTTTCAAGCTCAAATGCTAAAAATAACATCATATTTGAACTCTAGGCACCCAAAAACATAAGTAGGCACCTTAGAAATAATTTTAACCCATTGGTTTCACTTACCTCAATTGAAACCCTAAACTCTCTCTCCTAATTTTCCTTGATTTCCTTCCTTGATTTGAAGAGAGGAGGTCACAATACTTAACTAGAGAGGCAGAAATTATTATTAGATGGCTTGATTTGGTGTGAAATGGAGAGAAAAATGAAGAACAAATCCAACAACAATGGTGGAGAGGTATTCGGCCAAGAGGAAGAGAGGAAGAAGAAGAGGCTGTGCTGGCTGGTTCCAGAAATTTTCCTCTTTAAATAGGCTGAGTTTTGGGCTTTGTGGGCTTGGATTGGGTTAATGGGCTTAGTAAATTAATTAAAGCCCATTAACACCTAATTTGAAGCCCAAAATTATTTCTCTCATTTCCTCACTCCAAATCACTCCAATTTCAATTCCATAATTCTTATCACATCAAAATTAGGTAGTACACAAAATTTTGGCTCAATCGGAGTCCGTTACTGGTCCGATTCAACCGAACTGGTTCGATTCGACAACTGTCGACATCGCCGAAAAATTCATTTCTTTATACCAAAATATTCTACAGAAAATTTCATGAAGATCTACAAAATATGGCAATTTTTGGAGTCCATTTACTATTTTTAAAAATTTATGCAAAATCAAGTCACATTCTCTACCAGGGAAATTGACTCGCTACCTTTTTCGTATTTTTGACTTTCGGAGGTCTATTTGATCTCGATTTCACTTCAAATTTCAACCCCGGACTCACCATGACCAATACTTCCCGATGGTCAAATAAAATATTTTTCACTTTTGGGTCCGGTTTACGGTCCGGGTGCACTATTCACCATCGGAATTTACTGTTCACGGCCAGACCGGTGTTGAGGCCATTACACTTATATTCCTTTTGGGGGGTATAAAGGTGTAACAAGAGAAATTTAAAGGGAATGTTAAGTTTGGTTCTGAACTGGTGCTTCAAAATGTCCTGTACATTCCTTCTTTCACTCACAATTTACTATCAGTGAATAAGCCTTCAAATTTTGCTTCAATGATGTTTAGTTTTTACCTAGAGTGTTGTATCTTACAGGACTTGAAGACTAAGAAAGTCTTATCTATTGGAAAAGTTGTAAGCAACTTATACTTGGTGAATAGAGATGTTTTTGAAGGGAGTGAAGATACAAATGATAGGAAAATATACTTCTTAATTATGTTGAGACAGCTAAGCCAATTAAGCCTTATAAGAAAAATAATAGAGTTATTTCCTCTATTGTATGGCACAAAAGGCTTGGACATCATTTTTTGATTGTGATGAAATATTTGAATTGTAATAAAGATGTTTTTAAAGAAAATTGTTGCGAGATATGTCCATTGACTATGCAAATAAGATCTTTATTTCCTATTAATTAGTTTCTTGTTGAATTTATTTTTGAGCTTGTTCATGTTAATATTCAAGGTCCATATAAACGAGCTACAATGTTAGGGCTTATTATTTTCTGACCATAATAGATGAATTCAGTAAGTGTACATGGACTTATTTAATGATGCATAAAACATAGATGTATAAGATATTTAGATCCTTTATAACCATGGTTAAAACACGGTTTGAATTTACTTTTAAAACTATTTGGTTTGAAAATGGAATTGAATTTTTAAGCATCACATTTCAAGACTTGTTGAAGAAAAACGGAATTTTGCATCAAAAAAATTTATGCTTATACTCCACAGCAAAATTATTGAAAGAAAACACAGGCATTTACTATAGGTAGCAAGATCTTTGATGATACAAGCTATTTTGCTAAAGAAGTTCTGGGGAGACTCCGTTCTACATGCCACTTACTTAATAAATAGATGGCCTGTTGTTGCTCTGTCGTGAATAACTCCTTATGAGATTCTGTTTGATAAAATACCATATTATGATGCTTTGAAAATTTTGGGTTGTTTTTGTTTCTCTGCAGTTGTGAAGCCATACAAAGATAAGTTCTCAATAAGAACTTATAAATGTATGTTCTTGGGCCTTTCACCAGGGTAAAAGGGATACAAGTTGTATAATCTTGAAGAAAAATGTTATGTTATTTCTAAAGATGTCACATTCAAGGAAGAAATTTTTCCCTATAAGTTAGTAGATAGAGTAGTCCTTGATATAGCAACTCCATTACATTAGTCAATTTTTCAACTAATGATTCTCAATATGTATTAGCAATACCATATGAAAATCATTCAGGTAAACTTGAATTTGACTTTGCTTCTCCATCTGTTTCCCATTTTGTCCCTAAAGTTCCAGCTTCAAGTTGTTCGATTGAACCTGAATTTAATTCTAGTAATCAATTTAGTCAGAGCAATGATATTGTAGTCGTAAAGAGGAAGATGTTTTTCAACCTACTAATCAATTAAGATGAAGTAGCAAGCATAGGAGAATTCTAGCATGGACGTCTGATTTTGTTGCTAACAATATTTGTCATTTTTCAGGTGTTTTTAAACCCTTGAAATCTAATGATAAATAGTACACTCCAAACACTTTTTCATTTATTTTATCACCTGACTTTTCTGCAAAATACCTTTATTTCTTGGCAAAGGTTAATAAACTCCAGGATCCAAAATACTATCATAAAGTCAGGAGAATTCCATAATGGGAATGCGCAATGCAAGATGAGCTAAGTGCTTTGGAGAAAAATGAAACTTGAGAATTAACTTCTTTACCACCAGATAAAACTACAATTGGTTCCAAATAGGTATACCAACGAAATTAAAAGCCGATGGTTCAGTGGATAAATATAAATCAAGATTAGTAGCCAAGGGCTATAACCAGGTTCAAGGGTTGGATTATACAGATAGTTTTTCATTTGTGGTCAAAGTAGTTACTGCGATGATTTTTTTTGGCATGGGCTTTAGCCAAGATTTAAAGCCTCCACCGACTTGATATAAATAATGCCTTCTTATATGGCTTGATTGATGAAGAAGTATATATGTTACCTCCTGTAGGATACAAGAAGGTAAGAAAGGAGAAGTTTGTAGGCTTAAGAGATCGTTATGGTCTCAAACAAGCATCTAGATAGTAGAACTTGGAATTGACATCTCAGTTACAAGTATTTGGTTTCCAGCAGTCAGCTCATAATCACTGCTTATTTGTTTATTGTAAGAGTTCACTGTTTCTAGCAATACTAGTGTATGTAGACTATATGTTGCTAACTGAAAATTCAAAAGAGCTCATTGATTCGGTTAAAAAATTTCTTGATGACAAGTTTATGATCAAAGATCTTGGTCATGCTAAGTATTTTCTTAGTCTGGACTTAGCTAGATCAGAAAGTGGGATCTATGTGAACTAGAGGAAGTATGTGCTGGATCTTCTTCATTTAGCTAGTTTGTTAGGAGTTAAACCCACTGCCACTCCACTTCAGAAGCGATTAAAGCTTTCTCTTGCTACTAGAATTACATTACCTAAGGAGAAAGAACAACAATTTAGAAGGATAATTGGTCAATTGCTCTATTTGGATTTTACTGGACCTGACATAACTTTTGCCACTCATCAATTGAGTCAATTTTTTCATCAAGTAATAGATGTTTACTGGGATTGTGTTATACATATTATGAGATATTTGAAAGGTTGTCCCTCATTGGGTCTTTTCTTTCCTGCTACAAATGATTTAGAAGTCACGGCTTATGCAGATGCTGACTGGGCAGTGTGTATTGATAGCAGGGGATGATCAGTTACTGGTTTTTGCATTTACTTGGGTGGTTCACTGATTTCATAGAAGTCAAAGAAGCAGGTGACAGTGTCTAAGTCATCAGCAGAAGCTAAATACTGAAGTATGGCTGCCACAGTTTGTGGATTTCAATGGATTTCCTACGTTCTCAAGGATTTAGGAATTCAATTACAGCTTCCAATTTTGTTGAAATGCGATAACAAGGCTGCTCTTCATATAGCGACTAATTCTGTTTTCCATGAACGCACGAAACACGTTGACATTGATTGTCATATTGTGAGAGATCAGCTGAAGACAGGTTTTATTGATGCTACACATTTGTCTACTTCTTTGTAGGTGGCAGATATCTTTACGAAGGCCTTGAATAGTCCCATATTCAACAAGCTCAAGTCTAAGCTGGGAACACTAGATTTTCACCAAGCTCCATCTTGAGGGGGGATGTAGAAATATGACTTACAGCTTGTTAGATTAGCTAGCTGGTCTGATTAGGTTAAATGGTAGTTATTGTTAAGTTAATTAACTGTAGTTAATTAATTGTGGTTGCAATTAGTAGTTCTTTTTTCGTCTGTATAAATCCTTGTAGATTTAGCGATTGGGTAGATCTGAAACATATTAATGAAAAATTAGTTACAGAGTTAATCTTCTCTATTTCTCTCTAAGCTTTTTTCAAGCTATGTTGAGCTAGTTAATATCTTCCTTGTTTTTCCTTGAATTTGTTCAATATATATATATAATCTCTGAAGTGCTCAATTTGACAAGTTCATTCTATCTCTATTTGATGGATACACTTTAACTTCTTTAGATTTAGAGTGTAATAGATTATAATAAATTCATGTATGAGATATTATTTATCAATGTAACTATATATAATGTTCTCCTTGTACATTTTTGCGAATAAACTTCAATGTTATGCAATTCATACAAAAAATCTATAAAAGAAAATCTAAATAGTATGAAGGAACTCACGTTATAATTATGAAAAGCTCTGTACGCTAAATATTACAGTCATTAAAGGATGACTAGTGCTTGATAAGCGTTACTAATCAATAGTAGTTCATATACACAAGTAACTAGTCAACCATTAAAACTAAATTATCAAATTTAATTGATTTTAATTTTATTGAAAAAGAGAATTAAATTACAATAGAGGTCTAAAAGTGACAGATAAATAAAATTTGAATTTTATTTAAAAGTGACAGATAAAAAATAATGAAAGAAATAGTTATTAAAGAGTCACCAGCAACTAAAAAGTATTGCTAATTAATAATGAACTGTTAGCCAAGTTTTGTATACCAGGATTTTAAGTAAATATTATAGTTATTAAAGAGTGACAAGTAATTGACAAGCATTACTAATCATTAATAATCCATTATGAGCCGCTGCTACAACATTGATTGTGTGATTCAATCAATATTGCACACTTAGGAAACTTCTCAGACTCCATATATTTCTCTCCCTTGCCTAAATTTCGACAGTTCTATTTCTCATATGTGCTCAGCCACGTCATCAACAAGTTCTTTTTTTTTTTTGGGATAAATAGCGTTAGCTCCAAACACCTAAGGGAAGCACTGTATAATTGTGTGTTTCAAATTTAGCTTTGTAACTTTTGTCACCACTCTTATAAAAATGGAAAAATCTTGGGTGATTACTAAAATGTAGCAATTGTAACATGATATTTGTAACAAAAAAAAATTTAACTTTTATTTTATAACAAAAAAAATTATAAATACCAAAAAATTAAAAATCCAACCATCAAAAAATATAAACTAGCATTTATATCAATTTATTTATTTATTTATTTTAATAATACAGTTTGTATAACATCAACCTAATTGTTTCTCAATTTGTACATATTTTTTTCGGTAACCGAATTTTCGATTTTTCAATTTTTATAACTTTTATGTCACAAAATAAAAGTTAAATTATTATTTCATTGCAAATCATAATATAATGACCATAGCTCCAATTGAAATTAACCCCCTTTTTTCACTACCGCTTTAAACTATAACTTTCGTCTAAATTTATTTTTTAAATATTCGGTATACATTCTCGTTGAAAATCATGATCAATCTTTCTCAACTAATGCCCCCGAATCAATTTCGGGCAACATAAAAATGCTCTTAGAGAGAATATTATCCACACAAACTAATTCCAATGTATATCGCATCAAAAACATAAGAATTTTGAAACTCGGTAGAGAAAAAGACAGTAACAACGTTAGAGTAGATTTGCAGTAATTTGATTCATATTCCAGAAACGAATGAATACAAGAGAATGCTAATATAGTTTTATTTTATTTTTTTCCTTTTTGCCAAAAAAAGAATGCTAATCACTGAATACTACAACAGCAAAATATATGGCAAGAACATAAAGTAAATGGCTGCCAAAAGAAAATAAAGCTTCTTCTGTGTGTGATATACAATCTCCTAAATATTAATTCATTCTCATACTGTAACAGTGAACAAATAAAGCTTCAAAACCACAGACAGCGCCAGCTGCAATAAAAATATGCTAGCTACGATCAAAAACCACCTCTCACCTGCAGACTTGATATGCATCCGAAGATTAAGTGCCACAAAGGTTGCTGACATGAACCCGGCCACACCTGCAATCACCCATCTGAAAATTTCCACGGGCACAATGGAGAAGCACTGAAACCAAGTAAACAATCATTGAGGCAGTGTCCTATTTATATATTTGTCCAATGTTAACATAATAACTCAAAACTTAGCTTTAAAATAAAATCTCAAGTTCTTTATTAAACATATGGTTATGTTCAACAACAATCACTAATTACTGAAATGTCATGCATCGCTACGGCTAAATTATAACAAGCTGCTGTTAGAGAGAATTCAATATCAGAATTTTCTCTAAGATGCCATTTAATCCTATCCTGCTGCAATAGTCCATCAGCAAGATTGCTTTTGAGAGCAGTTCTTTTCAAGTCAAAAATTAACAAATGTTTAAAGCCTATAAAAAACATTGTCAAATAAACTATCTGTTGATTACCGAAACTGCACAACTTTAACGGAAATTTGATGGCCATATAAAAATTTTAGATTTCTCAAAGATGTTACTTAAATTTGAGTTCAATAGAAGAAACTTTAAACAGAAATGTTCACATTAAATATTCTCACATCAGCTGTCTTTTTTCTCCAATCTTTCCTTCAACAATTTTATAAAGCATAGAGCTTGACAAAAATTATTTTCCTTTTTTGCTTTTATAAATATATACCTTTGTGTGTATCTGTAAGCATAAGAAATAGCAAAGCTCCAATCAAAAAGGAAGAAAGAAAGAAAGAAAGTTCTTACCAGTGCTGGAATAAAGATAAATAGAGAATAACCATAGAGACAAAACAGCTGGGCAAGGCCTGATGGTGCTGAGAAGTACTTGAGGACTACATACAACACGAGAGGTATAATGGTGACATAGCCGTAGAACAGTCCAGCAGACCAAGTCACCAGATTTATATCATATTCCCATTCTTTCTGATGAAATTTGTGTGCTATATATGTCACAAAAGTGCCAATGGCAGCTGCTACGAAGATTAGGGTAGTGCATATCCAGAATGGTCCATACCTACAAAGACACTGAAATTAAAGACACATTTTTTACCCACAGGAAGTAAAAGCAGAAGAAGAGGAGACGCATGTATGGTAATTCCATCCAAAATAATGGATTCCCTAGACTCTTTATTGAGCAAAAAGAGTTGGGGAATATTATTGATTAGCACCACACAAGGCTGGTAAAAGCATAAATATATCGCCATTGTCTTAGTTGATATAACATTTAGTTTTCAGATGACCTGAGCAGAGAATTAGTTGATCTAATCCCGAAGTTTGATCCACCAGGGTGAAAATTAACTGATACAATAACAGTCAAATTTGCAAGACAATACAGATTCAAACAGTGAATCTCAACACTGGAAGGGCCTCAAGAGTTCCCAATTCTAAGAGAGGAAGGTCCTCAAGCAAAGAATCTTAGAGCATTTGTATGTTTTTTCCCTTGAGATCCAGTTTGCAGAAATGTACTCTTCCAAATATAGTCTCCATACATGATTACAAGACCTTATTATTTTGCTTGTCATCCAGTATTATTTTACAAGCAGCTAAACCTTCCAATATTAGCTTTCTCTAGGCAGTGCTTGGCTTAATATTAGCCAAAAAGTTGAAACAGGACTGTGTAATAATAAATAGTGTATAGACAAATAGATATCCAGAAACACATATTTTCAAATGTAGCAGGCCACTCCATTTACTCCATGATAAAATAAATAAATAAAAGAAACCTAAATCAACTGTTATGGTGTATCCAAGAGTGATGTGGCAGCTAACAGAAAGATGACTAAAGCATTTAATCACCTTTGTTAAAGTAATTAACAGTTCCAATTACCAGGGGAGGTTACAGAGAAAGTTAAGAGATTAAATTTCCAATTACATGAGAAAATAAAAAACTATATGATCAGTTGTCGAAGCTTTTCCTACTCTTCTACTGGTTATCTTGGCTAAGCATCAATGAACAATTTTACATAAAATGAATGTTTCAGCATCAAGGAGAAAACACAATGTGATGAATTTAATATTATTGAATAACAACTTGAATTTAATCATAATATAACACATCAAAAATACAAAATGAGATATGCCGAGATAACTCACAGATCTGGATGGTCGACAGTTTTCTCAGTAAAGGTTCCCCTGAAAGGGAAAAGAGAATCTTTGATTCTCTCTAAAACATCTGAAGTATCTACATCAAAGTATGGTTTATATGCAGCAACTGTGAATGCCCGAAACCAACCAGTCTGCTGGGGTTCATCAGAACCAGAACCAGGTTTTGAAAATGTATCTGCACCAGCACAAATTTGGCCATTACAGAAACATCTGTTCAAATGCTATCCACATAAATCATTCAGACTTCACATAAAGCATTGAGAACCAAGCTACATGTACCATAGTAACACCTTTTCAAGAAATCAACTCCCTAGTTTGCACCCATAAAAAAAATAAAAAAGGGAGGGGAAGAGGGATTTACTTGGCTAAGTTAAATAAAGCTCGCATGATTGACACGAAGGAACAACAAGTTTTCGATCATACATGATTCTCCTCAAAAGAAAATATTACCCGATAGATCAATAAAGGAGACAAGTTACAGCTCAAAGCCTAAGGCCTAACTCCTTTAGTTTACAACTTACACAAGACATTACCAGGTTCTAATCCATAGGAAACATAGAGCTCACTGTCACTTTTCACATGCTTAGCTATTTGAAAACAAAATCAAATCAGATTAAGAAAATGAAACTGGTATAGCGTACCATCAGCATCGCGAGGAGGCTGCGCTCCACCAGAGATTTTCCCTTGCGCACCTGATGGAGGAAATGTCTGAAGACTTGAATCTGCAACAATCAATAACAAATTGCACTAAAAAGCATTATCTACATGTATATCCTACCAATAACTACAGAAATTATCCATTGAAAAAAAAATTAAATTCCTGCATTTGCCTAACTACCAAACAGAAACGAAATTCGCACCCAAAAAGAAAAAGAACTATAACTTCGACATTTTCAGAAACGGAAAAATAAACAGTACCTGCGAATTTGACAGTGACATGATCTGGATCTGCGACAGACTGCGAGGTAAAATGAGAGAAGCGAATTAGATCTTAAAACAGTTCACAAGATCAAAGAAACATACACCAAGCATAAAGAGAAATGACTTACAGGTACAGATCCCGAGACTTTTTGATTATCAAGACTTGTATAATTGCCGGACATCATCTTTGCAAGCGAGATTTATTCTTCTCTTCCCTTGGTTCTTTGTTTTATTTTCTCCGGTGTAATTTCCTCAGCTAGCAGATCTCATCTCTCTGCAGCAAATGCTTTGCGCGTTTATTAATTTATATTACTTGTATATTTGTCTTACTTCCAATCTAGATGTTTGCATCCGGTAAAAGGATTTAAGGACGGAATTATATTGGGAATTTTACAAAACTAACCAAGAAAAAGAAATCACAACTAAAAATACCACCATCTTTTCTTCCCTTTTAACTTTACCTTTTTTTTAAATTTTCATTTTCAAAAATACCACTTTTTTAATCCTATACAAACTCTTCTTCTTCGTTCTTCTATCTACTGCTGAAATCATCAATTTATTTCTTCTTCTTCTTCTTCTTCTTTCTTTCTTCTTTCTACTGCTGTTGGATCTGCAATCTTGTTGCTGGATATTTCATCGATAATTTGTTAACATCTCCCTTGCTGCTGCCTCTCTCCTTGGTCCGTCCTGTTGTTGCATACTGTTTTTTTGTCCTTTTTTTGATTTTTTGGGAAATACTTGACTGTTGTTCCTAATACTAATACTCAATAAGAACTTATGGCTTTCATCTAATTTTATACGGGTTATGTTTGTTTAATATGGCTTTCATTTTCTGAAGTTATTTATGTTTGTTTAATTCTATTTTTTTGAATATGGCTTTCATATAGTTTATCAAGATACAACGGTTCATATGTTAGATTGTTTATGTGAAATTTGATAATTTGTATAGTATCTTATCATGGTTTAAAAACTGGTATCTTAATTGGTGCATACAAAGTGTTTGATAAAATGCTAATATGAACTTTTTCAATGAGAAAATAACCTACAAAATCATTAATTTCTAATAAATTTCACTGCTATTATATATTGATAATTTTTAAATGCAGAGATGGTTAACATTCTAGTAATAATTAGATACAAAGGAGAATGGACTAGTACTTTCAAATCTAATATCTTTAATGTGGCTAATTGTACTATTCCTTCTGGGTAGTACTTTCAAATCTGACTGTGTTGCTGTCGATAGAAAAAACAAAACAAAAGCCATGAATTATTGTTTTAATATTTGATTTGCATGATGTTGTAGTACCATGATACCGAAGGAAAATCCAGCAATGGCGGAGTTCTCCATGGAAACGGCAGCAATGGCGAGTGTACTGACATGTCCAGCCAAGACTTAAGTGACGGTGCCGAGAGAGTATTGGCAGACGGAAGTGAAGGTGGGAGGGCCAGCAAGAAACCACAGTTTTTTTAATTCTCTGTAGAACTGTAGAGAAAAATCAGAAAAGCCATGAATTGGAGGAATATCATGATCATCAAGTTCAGGAGTGAAAGAGGAAGTGTTTGTTGTTGGTCTGGGTAGTGATTGTAGTTGATGATGATCTTGGCTTTTTTCAATCAGAAGCGGATACTCGGTTTCCTCCATTAGAATCAGAAAAATTTTCTCATTAAATTGCAGAAAATGACTTAAAGTAAAAGCACTTGCCTGGTAGACAGCTGTTTCTAATTATGGTTTGAACAATGTCTGGTTCTGATTAATTGATTTTGTGAATTTAAAAAAGTCAGATATTTCGAATTTTAATATATATATATATATATTAATTGTTGGTTTCAATAACATGTACTTATATGATTCAAAATGAAGTGAATAGAGACAAGAGAAACAGTATGAGTTCGTTCAGTTTATCAGAAACAAATTCAGAGAATGTTGAAGGCAATGATGATTGGGAAAGCGAAGATGTATCAGCAGCAGGTGATATTGGCGATAGGGCTCTCAATGCCAACAACCTCACCCAAACCATTAATGAAACTGTAATTGTTTTTTCCGTCATGGAAAATAATTCTTTACAATCACATACATTATGCGGCTCTAATAATTCTATAGTGTCATTGCCTGAGATTTTAACCCATGAAAATGCAACGGTAGGCCTTATTTTATTTTTTAATGGCAATTTTATTTCTTATAGCTATATAATTTAATTTGATTAATTCTTCTATATGCAGGATAAAGACAAACAGACACCAGTATTGGAGTATACTTCATGTCTTGTTTATCTATCATTTTTTGGTATTCTTGGGGTAATATATTTGAAAATTGCTTATTTGATATTAATTAATACTGAATAATTACGAGATATTCCACATTTTTGGCTATAATATTGCCAATATTTAACACTTTTTTTCTTTTTGTTTAATTAAATTTGTAGGTTTTAACAAGACATTTGTTAGAGAAACTTTTCTAATTTTATTATATGAGTAACCTTGTTTTATTATATGAGTAATTAGACTATTAATAATTGATATTTCCAAGTACTATGTATGCTTTGTTGTTTATCAATAATGATGACGATGAAGATAGTAGTATTGTAGTAGTAATTCTATTAAAGCAATGCCGAAAAATGATTCTCAATTTTGGTAGATCATACAGGGTGTTCTTTTTTTTTTGGCAGGTCTTACAACAGCAGACAGAAGCCATTGCTAGGCTTGGCAGTGTATTAAAGCGAGATATGAGAAAATCGAAAATTATAATGGCTGAGGATACATCAATAACACTGGATGTAATCTAGAGAGATGAGAAAAAGACTGTTTGCTGCATTTGTTTTGGCGATTCAAGTTACATCTCTGTTGATCAGATCTAGGCATTTAATTTCCTCCTCGGATCTCAATTGGCTAGTCCTCTAAATGAATAACACATATTATATGTAAATAAATTAATGTATAATAATGTAAATAAATTAATTTCCTCCTCGAAAAATAATAGAAAATGATCCTCGAAAGGCACTGAAATGAACTCTGATGATTTGATGAGATTCCATTCTGCATTTAGGTATACCGGTGGTATATCTGGTATACTACCTGGTATACTTGGTATACTACCTGGTATACCTAGTCTACCAACGGTATACTATGTATACCGGTGGTATACCATAAACCGAAATACTATTTTTAATTCTAAATTTTGGTATACCGTTGGTATACCTTAGAATGCATACTGCCAATCTCAATTCTGGATTTTGGTATACCGCCGGTATACCAGGTATATCGATGGTATACCAAAACACAGATTGTCAATCTCAATTCTGAATTTTGGTATACCGATGGTATACCTAGTATACCGGTGGTATACCAAAATCTAGAATTGAAAATGGTATTCTGAATTTTGGTATATCAACGGTATACCTGGTATACCGGTGGTATACCAAAATAAAAAAAATTAATTTTGATTATCATTCATAAAAAGTAAAAACAACAAATAAACATTCAGTTATTTGTGTTGCAGGCCAAGTGCACTATAATTAGTACATGATTCAGTAGTAGCTTGAGAACACACAAATTTAAACTTATTAACTAATTAATTTTGATATACCAGTCGGTATACCAAATTCTAGAATGAAAATTATTTTCTGAAATTTGGTATACCGGCTGGTATACCCATATACCGCTTGGTATACCAAAAAATAGAATATGTTATCACTATGTAATGTAGTATACTGGCTGGTATACTCGGTATACCGCTTAGTATACCAAAAAAAATAGAATATATTTGCACTATATAATATAATATATCGGTTGATATATTTGGTATACCGCCTGGAATACCAAAACAAGAACATATTTTTACTATGCAATATGGTATATCGCCTGATATACCAAAAAAAAATATATTTGCATTTTAAAATTTAATATATCGGATGGTATACCAGGTATATCAACTAGTATACCAAACAACTATAATTGACATGGCTATTGGAGATACATCATCAGGAATTTATACAATTATTTATTTATAATAGCAAGCAAAAAATAATAAGAATAATGGATTAATTAATTGGGGGGAGGAGTGGTTAAACAAAGCATGTAGAGGCCGAGAATGACGCATGGAAAATACTTGAAGAATCAACAGGTGGTGTTTGTTCTTGATCTTTGGATTGTGGAAGGGAGGGGAAGACTTTGGTATTCACAAGGCCAAAGACCGAACAAATGCAATTGAAATATAGAACAATAGCCAAACCGTGTCAGTTGGGCTCTGTATGTTGCCCTTCTTTTTTTTCTCTTTTTCAGACATTTGTCTATTCCTCGGCACTTGTGGACAATTTCTTCTCCTTTCTTTATTGCATTTTATTATTTTTTTTAATTTTGCAATTAAAATAAATAAATAAATCACCATCAACCTGGCTCCCAATTGCATACTATGGATTATAGATGGATCATTACGAGAACTATGTTACCAGTGTGCATCCGAAAAATTGCAGAGTCTTGATTTTCTGCTCTAAATCTCAAGATTTTTGCCCAAATTGATATAATCACGCATTTCAACCCAACCCATGTTTTTATTCTTCTTCTTTAATCCAAATTCAATCCCTATTTTCCTGAACTTAATTGCTCTTCATATCTTGTTTTTGCATAACCAAAAAAATAATCATCATTCAGCTTCTTCTGATTCATGACGGTGTCCCCTCATATTTTTCGGCCAAGAAAACGGCATCCTTCCGCCGGAGCTAATTTTATCGCTGCAAATTTCTCCGACCAGAAACTTGTACAATCCCTACTTATTCTATCCAAAGAAATTTCATCTCTTAAACCTATTCAATTACTTCTAATCCGTAAATCTGAGCTTCTAGCAATCTTTTTCGATGAGCTTCTTCGAAATCCAATTCCTTTTCTGTCCCTACTCTTCTCTACTTTGAAGAAATGTATATAGTTTTACAAAGAATCAAAACTCTTATTGAGTACTGCTCTAATGAAAGCAAGATGTGGTTTTTAATTCAAATCGAGTCTGTGGCCGGCTGCTTTCATGAATTAATGCTTGAATTATCAACGCTTTTGGATATTTTTCCGGTCAAAGAGATTGGATTGAGCCAAGATGTTCAATAACTCGTCCTTTTGCTAAGAAAACAATGCTCAATAGCAAAACCTTCTTTGGGATGCTTGAACGGATCAATACTCTCAGTATGGACTCCTCATCTTGGCCGAAAAACTTGTTGTCAGATCAGCAGAGGGCCATCGAAGAACTGGTCAAGGGTCGCCACTTTATTAATAAGCTTAAAATGACTCTTAATAGATCCTCCACCCCAGATCAAGAATCAACTTCTCTTGAAGATCTTGTGCAAAAGATCTTGAGTTTTTTTACTAATACTCTTTCTATTTTGAATCGAGTTGATTCCGATGAGGTTTCTCAGTTTCTTCCGCCTTCTTGGGATGGCCGGAAGTCTGAGGATTCCGGTGACAGTAGCAAAAGTTCTTCTACAATGAGAAAAGAGCCATGGAAAGAGATAAAACACACGAATGACCTTTAAAAATAAAAAACGGCATTTTTAAAAACAAAAAATTAAAAAACTGTATTTTTAAACCTTTTTAAGAGATAAGTATATTTTTAAAAATTAGGGTTAAAAAATTGGTAAGCTATGCAATTTCCTCAATTATATTTTAATGCTTCCGTTTAAGGAAATTTATAATTGGGCCGATGCTAGCCCAATTTTAATGGCCTTGTTGGGCCTAAGAGCAAACTTGAAGCCCACCTGACTGGCCATTCAATAAGTTTATCCGGACCTATGACCCGGCTCATTAAAAAAATACAACCACTTGCTTAAATTAAATTAAAATAATTAAAATTTAAAATTTAATAAAAATAATGAACTAATATCGAATCAAACTTCAGTATTAAAATTAAATCAGTCAATATAATTTGAAAAAATTATTAGATAAAAATGCCATTGAGAAAAAAACAATTTCTTTCTTTTTTCTTAACCAAATTTATATCTATATTTAAAAAAGTCGAACTAATAACTGAAATTTACTAATTAAATATACAAATAACCGAACTTAATGAATTAATTTAGTTTTCAATGGATTTTACTTGCTTAACATGTCAAAATAGTAAATGATTTTTTTTTTATGAATCCAACCTGTAATTGAATATTATTGGCAAAGAACTAAAGTAACTACTACCTCCGTTTTTTTTTATTAGTCACTTTTGTTGTTTTCACTAGAATTAAGAAATAATAAATAGACTTAAATTTAATATTAAATTACGTGATTAAAACTAAATTATCAAATCTGATTGGTTTTAACTTTATTGGAAAAGAAAAATAAATTGAAAAAACAAATTAAATTACATTGAAAGTCTAAAAGTGATAGATAAATAGAATTTGAATTTTACTCAAAAGTAACAGATAAAAAAAAACGGAGGGAGTAATTAATATAACCATGATACCAATCTTAATGCTGACTCAACGTAAATTTGATGCTGTGAGAGCAGAAATTTACTTGAATCCAAGTTGAAAAAATAACTGAAATTGAAATTAAATTAAAACAATACAAGTCAGATTATACAAGTATCAATCAGTTTCTTATCCCAGCAAGAATTCCCGCATTAAATTATTGTACCCTGAAGACGAAAAAGAATTCTGTCCTCGCTAAATAACAATGATCCTGCAATTTAGACATTTATTCTTCCTGTTTGAGGAATTGAGCATGGCTCTTATAAAATCCCATCTATTTTCTTGATATCACAAAATCCATAATATTTACAAAGGATTGAAAGCATATTATCAATGATGTATGGCTATCAGGCACTTTTTATTCTGCCCCTTGTAAGCAACAGATACCTTCTGATTGCAAGCATAACAACCCAAGTACTTCTGGCAATTTTCTCTTTGATCATCAATAGCAATGCCGAGCTTAGTACAGTCTTCAAGATCTGGGCTTGCAATCCTTTGAAAAATCCGAAAAACCCTTCTCCTTTCCATATTGCATACATAACTCCAGGCACTGTTTTGCCAGATTTTGATTTCTTTTTCTTGCTCTCGTCATCATCTGAGTCTGCTGCTTGAATCACTACTTTACATCTGTATGGACAAAAGCATCAATTGACTTTGTCAAAAGAAAGAAATTCAAAAGCAAAGTGCAAAGATTATAGCCACCCACCTGATTGCAGGATATGTAATAAAGGTCGCGATACTCTTTGAAACTGCGCCTAAAACAAAAGCTGATACGGCAGAAAGGGCATTCTGATCTTCCTTAAGAAGTCTTAGTTTGAGTTGATCAAACACCGTATACTGCATTGCATAATAAGTTAATTCCTCTCTTCCTCAGCACAGATAGGAATAGAGGCATTGAAGCAATTATTGTTATCATTTAAAACTACAAGGCCAAGTACCTGAATTGCAGGATTTGAAGTAAGCAAAAGAGATATGCCAAGGCCATCAAATGCATCGCTCCAAGTGCCCTCTGTCAACGTCTGCCATAATCCTTTGGATTTGCCGAATTCACTAGTCTGCATCCTTGATGAGGCTGTATCTAGGGGCTGCGCAGAAATATAGACAAAATCTAATCAAGCAATTTGGCAAGGACAAAAAGTTAATAATTACTAAACAGAGAAACAGGCACATGAATATATTCGCCAATTACATTTAGCATGGCTCAAGAGTTTCTTGGCCTTCTCTCTAAAGCTTGCTAGTGTCAAATCAAGCAATGTGCGAAAACTGAGACATGCAATTATATAATTATAGATTTCACATCTATGACCACAAAGTAATGGTGAAAGTCCATTGGCATTAAGATTTGCAATTAAATTATTTGATTGCCTCATCCACTGAAGAGAAGTTCAAAAAGCTCAAAAGGCATTTATATAATAACGGAATTTAGTAGCTCTACAATTCATTAGTGATACCTGAGTTGTATAAGTCCAACAAAAGCTAAAAAATTTAACACAGTGGACAGCATTAAGAAATGATTGCACGAGTTTTAAGAAAATGATTGCTGGCCAACCTGAGTTACAACAGCAGTGCAAGCACCTGCAGCAGCAGCAAGAAGCAAGTTTGCTTTTGTTCCAATTTTTTTGGAACCACTTTTTTCCACGTATAGTCTTTTGAAGTAGCTGTACCCATAGAAATAGACAAACTGTGAGATGAAAGACTGCAGATTTTTTGTCCCTAAACCTTGGTATAGTGAAGGAATCTGTCCCTTGGCAATTGCTTCCCATAAAACATCGGAAAGTTTCCTACAAGCCACAAAACAAAATCAATAAACTATATAAGCAAAAGTCTTGCAACAAGCTGTTTAATGAAAACATGTCTCTAAATATGGCTTGCCTTAGAGTATCAACTACAATTTACTTATATTGTTGCAGAATTAATGATAGATCCAAACAATCAGATAAAAGGCAATACATCAGACACAAATGTACAAGCAGCACTTTCCATCCAACAATAGTTCATTCAAGCACACAACAGAAAGAAAAGAAAAATAGAAGGTCCAACCAAATAAAATAATGAGAAAGAAAAAGTCCAATGCCACGAGCACCTGAAAGAGATAAGATTTAATGTAAAACTAGTTTCATCTCAACTCATCCATAATGCTTTCCTGGAAACCAGTCCCTACATACCATCCGTTCTCTTCTGTAGCTCAAAAAAATAATTGATATAAAGAGGGACAAAATTGGTGACTTTAAAGCGGCCTAATGGAAATCAATAACATCACTCTGTTCCAGTAAAATAGCAAAAGAACGTACCAAAAAACATCTGTAACTAAGGAAGCCTTATATGACATATAATTAAGAAGACCACACAGGTTAATCTCCATCAAGCATCTCAACCTCATTCTCAAACATGCAGTCTTATGCATAAGTGCTTGGAAAATAAATTTATTTTTCAGCTTGATGAACTAACCCAAAAATTGCCGTATAACAGCACCAGAGTATCACCTCACCCAATGAAGAAAAAAGTGAAACTTCAAGAATTTTACTTGTTTAGAAATTGAAGTCCAGGGAATGGTGATGGAAAAAATACGGTTGCAGCCAATTTCAGTTCAGGAATACCAGGTTGATATTCAGTTGCCAATTTTACTGACTATTTACATATATCTACAAATCTAGAACATAGCAATGTTCAGTTGCCTGAAATCTCATCTTATATTTGACTTGCTTGTCAAAAACATATAGTGGCAAAGTTAGCCAATTGGTCTGTCATTCGCATTACTAACCGGTAAGATCCACAATGATCCAATCCAGGTGTTCAACTCTTAAAATCCCTAAACATCAGTTTCACAATCAAAACTAAACTGAAGCAACAAGTTATACATCAATACATAAACAAATAAGCCAAACAGACTCAATTCAAACCTAAACAAATTCAAGCTGACCACAAATATAAAAACGCCCAAACAGCATACATCACCGTCCATAGCAAACCAGAAACATAAAACTCAGAAAATTAAACTCCAAAAAATGATTTCCTCCCGGGATCATGGCCATGCTACATAATAACACATACCCAGATCAAAAAACAACAATAATATCATTAAAAAACGCCCGAAAGAGACACATGTTCAACCTGTATTTCCGCTGGCCATGAGCTCGAGCCTCGGCTTGATATCTGGTCTTACAAGTATCAAGAGGGTACAAGATCGTGGTGCTAAGTAGAGAACCAATGGCACCAGAGGTTGCCTCTGAGATAGATTCAAGATCAACACCCATCTCTCAAACTCTACGAATTATTACATAAAAGAAGAAAAGATCACGCCTTTACAGAAAAATGAGGTGTAGGGTTGATGAGTTTAATGTTGGAGACATGATTCGATATAAAGAGAGAAAACTGTTAAGACGGTAGGTATGGGAGAATACGATGGAAAGATGGGAACCAAGTGACGGACGGATTTGGCGTTTTATTGGGAGTTGCAAAATCACGATATGTGAGAAAGTTTGAACCTTCTCCGTCCAGTGAATTAACGACGAGTTGACGGTGGAGATCGGACGGCTCAAATTTAAAGTCAACCGATGAATCCTAAATGCGCACGTTTTTCGCGTAATAGTGTAAAAGGAAAATTACAGATTAAGTCCAGAAGGGACGGAGGATCTCCGACCCCGTCAATCTGACAAGGATGGTCCTGCCTCCGGTCCCGGTTGAGATCCAGTTTCCCACCAAAATATTTTGGTTGCATTTACTTAAAAAAATATATATTATTTTTTATTTTTTTTTAAATTAAAGTATTTATTTTTTACAAAAAATTTAAAAAATACATTCATTTATCAATAAATAAAAAATTAAAATATTTATTTTCTATATATATAAATATATGTGTGTATATATATAGACGCACAAATACACAAACACGAGCGTGCGCACATACACATACACACACATATATATATACATATGTGTATATATATATATATATATGTGTATATATATAAATACATACATACACACATATATACGTATGCTCGCGTATATATATATATATATATATATATATATATATATATATATATATATATATATATATATATATATATATATATATATATGTGCGCGAGCATGAATACATATGTATATGTGTATGTATGTATGTATGTACATACATATATATACATATCCATATGTATGTATGTATATATGCATATACTACATATACATACACATGCATATAATTATATATGCATGCACATAAATACATATATATATGTGTGTGTATATATGTGTGCGCGCGTGCTCGCACGTGTGTATTAAGATTATTTAAAAATTTTGAAAAAATATTTTTTATTAGTTTTTTAATTTATTTTTTATTTTAAAAAACTGAAAATTTTATTTTCTATTTTAGAAAACTGATTAAAATAAACATGATCTCTATTTTCTGTTTTCTGTAAAACAAAATAAAAAAATTTGAGTAATTTTCTATAAGTAAACAGGGTCTTTATTTTTCTAAAACAATGATATTATATCTAAAAATTGCATTCTTTTAAAGCAATAATTATTAGTATTAAAATAGCTCATGTAAAAGGAGCAATAAGAAAATTATATATCCATGAAAAGCTGAAAAATAAATTATTGTCTTCTACCTGTTTGTATAGGTAGCAAATAAGTCAGGTCAGCTGGATTTAAATCCGACGATGATAAATTGAGTCATAAAATAAATTAAAATTTTATGATTATCATTTAAATGGGTATTGTTGAATGAATTGGCAATAAATAAATAAATCAAGTGATAAGCAAATTAAATTTTATGATATTATTTTTTATTTAAAAAATTATGAAAAATATAAAAATATAACGTATAATTTATAAAAATAATTATTTTTTGCATCCATATTATATAAAAAATTATAAAAATAGTAAATAATATAATGAGTTATAAACAAATTATAAATGAATTGAATTTTGTAGATAAATAATAACCAGATTGAATCAATTTACTTTATAGTTAAATTAGCCAAGTCATAAGTGAATCGATCATAAAAACGAATTGTTGAATAAAATTTATTCATGATACAAATGGATTAGATTATAAATAAATCAAATTTTATGGAATTATTTTTTTAGCACCCTTATTTTCTAAAAATATAAAAAGTTATGCATGTATAATATATAAAAATATTTTTTATATTCAAATTATATAAAATAATTATAAAAAAATATGTCATAAATAGGCCACTTAATATATTGGATTGGCTTAGATTATTTTACTGGTCAAACTAATTAAATTATAAATAAATTATTAATGAATCAATTTGATGTCGTTTTTATAAAATTCGTACCTGAAATCAAAATTTTTAGTGTCTATCATTACAAGAATTCTCTTTTTCTAAAATTAAAATTTAACATTTTCCATGCAATGATTATAGAAATGGATCGATATTTTTCTACTCGATCCTTTTTCATAAAAAAAAAAATCAATTTAGCATGATTTCAGCTTTAGAAAATAAAAATATTGAAGTAGTTTGATCCTAAATACATAGCTTTGATTAATGTTAAATTAAAAATAATTGATCATTGCATAAAAGATGGTATCTACTATCTGGTTTCCTTTTTGAATAAAAGCTAACTTTTGGCTTTTCAATGTTCAACCATTCATTTATATTAAATAAGCACATGCATTTTTCTTTAAATGTTAAAAATTATATTTTCCACCTCAATTTTTTTTAATTAGTCTTTTATTTTATAAACCACTTATTACAAAGCTAATACTATAAATCAAGTATGCTCCTTATTAAGTAAATTTACATACTATATATAAAAATAAATAAATAAAATACGAAGTAATTTATTGTACATGAAAATAAAGAGGTATTATGTGGCTTGATTTGATTAAAAAAAAATTAATATTTTAGTCCTTTTTTTTAATATTATGGCTAGCAACATAATCCTACTAAATACCTTCCGTTTTAAAAAATAATAATTCCAATATTCACCACTCTTCCTAAATTAGTTAAAAATTAATTACTGTAAATGCCTTGAAAATTGCTTACATAAAAATATTATTAAAATTTTATGAAAAGTTATCAAAGATTTAATGTGACCTAATAGTTTTCTTTTTTCTTGAAAAAAAAAAAACTAATCATTTTTTCTATAAAAGCAATGCGTTTGCATGTAAGCGATTTTTTCATGCACGGGTAGCGATAAAAATATTAATTCTTCCGTACCATTCAATTTTCACTTTTAGAAAAAAATTTGCCCCTCCAAATTATCACTTCGGTAAATTCAATATAATATTTAATGTATCATTTCCAACTTTATTTTCGCATAATACCAACAAAATATTTAATACCTTAATAAATGTATTTATCTTTTATCCACTTTATTTTGATAACCTAAATTAAGCAGAAATATTTAAGTCTGTTCAATATAATTTTGCATAAAAATGATTACTTTAATATTGATAATTTGAATAACAAGTGACAATTTGATTGGACGGATAAAATAACTTGCAATTATATATACAATTATTATTGTTTTCAATAAGAGAAAAAATATATTTTAGTGATATGAGAATTCATGAATAATAACAAATGATTGCATGTTTTACATAATAATAATAATAATAATGATGATGATGATGATGACCACTACGACAACAGTACCTCATTTTAAATGCTAGATTTTTTTTTTTAAATGATGTACTCAATTTAAGTTAATAATATTACTGTGAAATTAAGAATATAAATTTGAACATTCAACGACTACAGAATATCATAGTTCATTTTCCTCATGATAGTAAGATCCAAAAGTAACTTTTAATTTCTCTCTAATGTAAATGTATTCTATTTCATCACAATTATTTTGCCTATTAATTATTATATTGTAGACCTATAGCCGTGTAGAAAATGATTTATAAGAAAAAATGACTGATGCAAAACATAAATTTTTGGATAAAAATATAAATTTTATAATTCAATATAACCTGTTAGGGCTTGGTTAAAAAGTTAGACACATATAAAACCTTTAATTAAAAAAATATAAAAAAAATTATACAACCTAAACGTATTTAGCCTATATTTTAATGGACGGAGACGTATTCGGGGCAGATGCCGTTTGTCAACGGCGCATAATGTTTGACTATACGTGTACCGCGCATAGGACGACAATTCAACAGTGGTAATATAGGAAGAATAAAAAAGAAAAAGGCAAAACACATAAATTTGAGGTTCTAATTTAATTATTAAATCCGTGCTAAATTAGACGCACAGTTTAATTTTTATTTTTCGTTCAATAAAAATTTAACGTGTAAAAAAAATTAAAGAATTAATGTTGCTAAATAATAATGTAGAGTCTAATAGCAAAAATTCTAAAGTCATATGAGCTTAAAATTGTGTTTTGCCATTGATGACAAGTGAAAAATGTAATAAGTCTCGTACGATCACCTGTAAAAAAGAAACAAAGAATCGGGAGGTTTCCGACTAAGGAATCTCCGACGGTCAAGTTAGAATTTTTTGATAATAAGAAAGCATTATTCTGAAAAATAAATTTCAGCCCTCGGTTTACCTGTTTTTTCACCTTTTATAGATGTGATTTCCATCATTTGTGGGAACTCTAGGCCACTCTTTCCTCTACTCCTATTGTTGGGAGAAGTGGAGGAAGAATAACCGTCTTATCCTGTCGTGGCAGTTATATTTCAGCTATTGGCCGAACTATAGATGGGTTCCTTGGAGTTCGGTTGATCCGATCTCTTGATTGGTAAGTGTTTATTCGAGCTATGTCAGCTTACCTTGCTCTTAGTTCGAACTCTGTCAGCTTACCTAGCTCCAGTCCGAACTCTGTCAGCTTACCTAGCTCCAGTCCGAACTCTGTCGACTTACCTAGCTCCAGTCCGAACTCTGTCGACTTAACTAGCTCCAGTCCGAACTCTGTCAGCTTACCTAGCTCCAGTCCGAACTCTGTCAGCTTACCTAACTCCAGTCCGAACTCTGTCAGCTTACCTAGCTCCTAGTCCGAACTCTATCAGCTTACCTAGCTCCTGTTATCATAAGTCCCTCCCCCAGTGTGCGACATTTATGTCAGCAACGTTGGAGATAGCATTTCTATATGGGTTGCTCTGCCGCACATACAGCCGTGATAATTTATTCATCTAAGTGGCTTAATTAGCCTTCATAGCTCAAATGGTGAAATTGCCTGTGAGCTTAACTATGGTGTTCGTGATGTACATGTCTGACTGAGCTAAAGAGGACTAATGGCGAATATGCTTAGTGGGCGTTTAAAGTCATGGCGAACAAGCCTAGTGAGTTCTTGACCTCTGCTCATGGCGAACATGCCTGGTGAGCTTAAGACGAACTACTCGTGGCGAACATACCTGGTGAGCTTAAGACGAACTGCTCATGGCAAACATGCTTGGTGAGCTAGGAAACGAGCTCTTGACTAGAATGCTGTATGAGCTAGGAAAGGAGCTCGTGGAAAGAGCGCCGTATGAGCTAGGAAAGGATCTCGTGGCAAGAGCGCCGTATGAGCTAGGAAAGGAGCTCGTGGCAAGAGTGCCGTTTGAGCTTGCTGAGCTGTGTGATTGAGGTGAAGCTTAATAAACCAGATAGGCCGTCGAGTTGTGTGATCCACGTGAAACATAATAAAACCAGATAGGTGATGCCACCGAGCAATTTTGCCAAGATATGTGATCCCAGGAAAACATGATAGGATCAGCTAGGTGATGCCGCCGAGCTAAATGTGCTCGTGGCGATGTGCTTGAGTGAGCTAGATGGGCTCATGGCGATTATGCCGAATGAGCTAGATGTGCTCGTGGCGATGTGCCGAGTGAGCTAGATGTGCTCGTGGCGATGTGCTGAGTGAGCTAGATGGGCTCGTGGCGATTGTGCCGAGTGAGCTAGATGGGCTCGTGGCGATTATGCCGAGTGAGCTAGATGTGCTCGTGGCGATGTGCCGAGTGAGCTAGATGTGCTCGTGGCGATGTGCCGAGTGAGCTAGATGTGCTCGTGGCGATGTGCCGAGTGAGCTAGATGGGCTCGTGGCGATTGTGCCGAGTGAGCTAGATGGGCTCGTGGCGAGATTGCCGAGTGAGCTAGATGGGCTCGTGGCGATTGTGCCGAGTGAGCTAAATGGGCTCGTGGCGATTGTGCCGAGTGAGCTAGATGGGCTCGTGGAGATTGTGCCGAGTGAGCTAGATGGGCTCATGGAGATTGTGCCGAGTGAGCTAGATGTGCTCATGGCGATGTGCCGAGTGAGCTAGATGGGCTCATGGAGATTGTGCCGAGTGAGCTAGACAGGCTCGTGGCGATTGTGCCGAGTGAGCCAAGAAAGGAGCTCGTGGCGAGAGTGCTGAGTGAGCTAGATGATACTTCTTCAGGTCGGAGATGTTCTAAGAGTGCACCAGAATGAGTTATAAAATATTGTAGAGTTTGTATTGCCCGTCATAGAGCTTTGGCTGCAAAGCTTAAAAATTTTGATTGAAAAATTGAGCATGAGCAATGCATTATAGAACAAAAATATATAAGCAGATGAAAATTCTTATCATTTTTGAAGTTTGAAACTGCATGCTCTGCTCTTCCCCCCTGAAACTGAGCTGAGTGGGAACTCGGTTTATTTAAGCTGGTAACAGCGAATTTTTAAATCTGCAAAAAGTTTCAATTTGAATTTTGCTTCTTTGGGCAAATAAGTTAGCATATATAGAGCATAAAGATGCAAATTTATGCTGTAAAAATATCTGCGCAATGCAATTGATTAGCTGCATAAGCTATTACTTCATGTCTTTACAGTAAGCTTGCAGAAGATATGTAAGAGTTGTAATAAATTTGAAACATGCTTGTCTCCTGAATCTAGACTGAGAGTTGCCTCAGTTATTGTTGTTCTTACTTGTACTATTTCAAGCTATTACGGAAAATAGCTGCTAGAAATTCATAATCCACTTGTCTTGTTTGATAAATTGTTTAGTTAAATAAGGACGAGTTGAATAATAGAAAAAATCAAGGCAGTTACAATGAATATTTGAAGAGCATAATCAAATGGCATGTAAACATGCTTACCTGAGTGAATCCAAAATTTTGGCTCAAATGGTATATGTTGATAGGGTATTACCAATTGATAATCTTTAAATTGCAGTATTTGCATAGATGAGACAATGCATTGACAGATCAAATCTCACACAAGATTAATAGTTGTGGTTGCCTTCATTGTGCACAAAGCGCTTCTCCAGTGGAGATGCCTTCCTTGATATAGAGGCAAACTGGATTCTTGATTCAGTACCCATATGAGGGATTTATTTTTCTCAGTGAAGGGACTGATATAACTAATGATTTTGAAAGCTTCATGACAAATTTTGAAGGCTTAACGTTAGTCATAGAGGTAAATAAAAATATAGTGTCCTCCAACATTAAGCACAACAAATAAAACTCTTAGTCTCCATTGACAAATTGTCAACACATGTAATGGACTGGTAACTTATATCTGAAACTTGTGCATTTGCAATCCTGCTACTAAAGTTGCTATAAGATCATATTTCAATAGCAAACAAAGGCATAGAGAAAAATCAAGCCTAAATTCAGAAGTTTCAATGAGGTTAGGCTTTCATAAATAAAGAGTCCTCTATTTGTTCAAAGTTAATTTCCTATCGGCAATATGATTCGATGCACCAAATTACGATGGTACTGCAGTTCCATCTAACAAAAATTTCAGAACAGGAAGAAAATCGAAACAATATATACACAGGGATGTGAAGGATTATCATAAATTAAGATGCATGAAGTCCTTGATTAGATAGACACCATGGAATCCACAATGATCTGGAAGACAACCATAAACACATCCCCACAACAAATATAACCATGAAAAATCATAATCATATCCCAATATTGTCAGCAGCCAATCTGTCTAGAATTCAACCTGATTTTGCTGCCCGTTTTAAAGACTTGATGCTGTTGATTGAAAAGATAACTGAAAGGTGTAAATAAGACATCACCCTGGTAACAGTCATGAGAACTTAAAATCCAAAAGAGTTGTTGTTGTTTTTTTTTTTTTTTTTTTATAGTGATGTCATGTATCTTCAACGGATCTATCATGAGAACCATAACTCTTCATACATTGTCCCTGAACTAGATTAGCCTTATACTCGGAATTGTAGTAACTTTATATTTTGCTACAATTCCACTTAATAAAATCTGCAGGTACCCAAGTGCCCAAGTGAGATAAAAAGCATTATGGCAAAAACATGCAACCTCGATGGAAGGCGAGACGCAATAAAATATGGTCATGAAGCTGGATTTTGGGATTGTAAGGTAGGTTTGCCAAGTTTGATAGCTCAAGTCCTAGAGCATATATCAGTGAAGTTTATTTTGCCCGATAAATTATTCTATTTTGATTTTCCTGATTCGGCTTGACAGGGTAATTACAGGGTAGGAAATATAAGTCTTAGCCAATTAATGTGTTTATAATGTAAGATTTAGCATGTCACTCTCCCATGTCTACTCACTTTTCTAGATTTGGCACTTAATGATGCGTGAAGGCATAATGGAACCAAACGCTGACCAATTTTCAATTAAGAAGATGACTATATAAAAACTGCTAGATAATCTATTCCTATAACGCTTTGTTCAGGATGACTATGAGATAACCAAACCAAAGCATGTGCAAGGCCAAACATTTAACAAATCTAGAATTCAATTGACGTAAGGAGTCATGCAAAAGTAAAGAATTATAACTATAATCAGCATTAATTGGGAGAACCTTCCACGTAAATTAATTTTTTTACAGATGATAACTTGCAATCCCACTCAGCTAGAACCACATCGAGGACAACTATAGAAGCTTCATCTGGTTAATTGGGTCATTCGTAACATATTTCGTCATAATCATGACAGCAGACCAATTACCACAGCACATGGTAGCGAAATAATTCTAGATGAGATTTTTAGTGTCAACTTGCTAATATAAAGATATAATTTGCAGAACCAACAGACCAGTCCTGCGATTGTACCCGAACAGTGGCCATTCTCTTATGCTATTAATTTTATCACAAACTGTCAATACTGAAAATAATGTGATTGAAGATGAAAATTCAGTAGCAAACAAAAATTTCAGAGTTATAAGATCATATCTTAACAGGCATCCAGAAAAATCAAGCACAAATTTAGAAACTTCAATGAGGCTAGGATGTAATCATGAATGAAATGATGACTAATGATCAGATACAGAACTCAAAATTCAGATTTTAGTACCTGAAAGGTGTAGTGGAGAACCCTTGTGAAGAAATTGATCAAGAAGACATATGGATGGAGGCAAGCTCTATCTGCTCCTTTGTCTTTGCAATTGTATCAAAATGGTGCTTCCTTTTTTAGGAAGTGGGGTGCTTCCTTAAACTAATCTTGATTAAGTGAGAAGTTGAATTTTAAACCCGAGTTGGCTAAAAGGTGTAACCCAGTGAATACTGGATATTCATCTTTGTGAGTAAATAACTTGTAGGGCCAATTCTCGCGATAGAAATGGCAAACGACGTGATCGCTAGCTTTGACAATGGAGAAGAAATCTCTCTTAGAGAAAATCTCGGAGTACTCACCATGACTGAAGGAGATCCAACGGTTGCATTTCTCCGCCATTTTCTTCATTTGCTCCAATCTCCTTTCCTTAAGTGCTTCTAGATCATTAATATCAAGTCAATCTAGGGCGGGGATCTCATCGTCCAACTTGTCTTCCACGGCTTTCGCTACGGTGATGACTTGCTTCTCCATATAATCTCTTGCACCTTTGCCATATCCACGGTGGGCGCCAGGCACTATCCATATCGATCCGTTCGTCTCGCCACTGGGAACACAGACGCGCCGATGGTTGGCACTGGTGGTGGTGCTGTGAAGATGGGCGGCGCCTTTTAGGGGATCGATTTTCAATTTCCCCTTTTGGGTCTCCTAGCCCTAGCCAGCAAAACGACGTAGTTTTTTTGTTTTAAGCAAGGTATTATACTGAAAATCGGTGAAGGTGTGTTCCACGCTCATCGCACCAAATGATGACAAGTGAAAAATGTAATAACTCTCGTACGATCACCTGTAAAAAAGAAACAAAGAATCGGAAGGTTTCCGACTAGGGAGTCTCCGACGGTCAAGTTAGAATTTTTGATAATAAGAAAGTATTATTCTGAAAAATAGATTTCAGCCGTCGGTTTACCTGTTTTTTCACCTTTTATAGATGTGATTTCCATCATTTGTGGGAAGTGGGATGAAATCCCACTTCTCTAGGCCACTCTTTCCTCTACTCCTATTGTTGGGGAGAAGTGAAGGAAGAATAATCGTCTTATCCTGTCGTGGCAGTTATATTTCAGCTATTGGCCGAACTATAGATGGGTTCCTTGGAGTTCGGTTGATCCGATCTCTTGATTGGTAAGTGTTTATCCGAGCTATGTCAGCTTACATTGCTCTTAGTCCGAACTCTGTCAGCTTATCTAGCTCCAGTCCGAACTCTGTCGACTTACCTAGCTCCAGTCCGAACTCTGTCGACTTACTTAGCTCCAGTCCGAACTCTGTCGACTTAACTAGCTCCAGTCCGAACTCTGTCAGCTTACCTAACTCCAGTCCGAACTCTGTCAGCTTACCTAGCTTCTAGTCCGAACTCTATCAGCTTACCTAGCTCCTGTTATCAGCCATAATTAAAAAGTATTTTATTTTTGCATTAACACAATAAATATTTCCTTTAATTATAATGGAATTTGAAAATAACAGTTATTTTATTTGTCCTCTTGTCTACTGCACGCGATGCCCTTCAATACTCTGTCCTTAAACCCTTTATTTTTAATGCCTGTCGATTTGTTCTACAACTAATTGTCGGATTGATTCATTATCTAATTGCTAATTATTAGGTTATTATCTCTCATTTCATTTCAACAGTGATTTTTTTTTTTTACAAATTCTTAGTTATTGTGGATTTTATCTAACAATTGGGCAGAAACAAAGAAGAAACCAAAAGAAATGTTATTGTATCAAATAATAATAATAAAAAATGACAATCCAGTTGCATCACACGTGCATTTTATTTAAATTGTTTTGCATCTAAATCATGGATGAAAAAGAAAAATGAAGCATAGATATTTAGGCCGAATATGTAAAAATATTTTTCATGTTTAAAAAAAATAATTTTATTTTTAATATTTAGTTACTTATAATATTATATTTAAAATTATTAAAATTATATAATTTTAATAATTTTAAAGATAATTGGTAAATTAAATAGGCTGGTTATAAATGAGTCTCCTTTCCCTAAGTCGAATCTGAGTCAATTTTCATGAATGGATTAAATCGAAAAACCCTGTTCGTACCTGTACTGTATCATAACTTTCTCCTGAACCTTCTTAGCTTCTCGTTCTTCAAGCCTCCATAGCCACCTCCGCCACTAACTCTCCCTAAATCTAGGGTTTCTGGTGGCCTTGCCGATTTCCATCAGCACTATCACGTTTTAGGTACAAATCTCCACTTTTAGCATCTTCAATTTTATTCATTTTTATACTTTCTCTTATTGCAGCCGCCATTTTTTTTCTTCTTCTTTTCTCATCTAGCTAACGCTTTCTTTTTCATATTTTTTCAAATTTAGTTACTCCTTTTGCCGTGCTTGTCAACATTTGTGCTTGTTTGCTTGCTTATTTGTTTTGATTTTGATCAGTGAAGTTCTTGATTTCGTTTTACAGTGTTTCGATTATACATTTACATATGGCGAAAGCTGCAACTGCTAATCCTACCGGTAGGAGTGGGGTCCGTATTGTGGTGGCTGGAGAACGCGGCACCGGGAAGTCAAGCTTGATAGTTACTGCCGCCGCTGACACTTTTCCTACGAATGTCCCGCCGGTTCTGCCCCCCACGAGGCTGCCTGAGGATATCTACCCTGACCGAGTCCCTGTTACCATCATAGATACTTCCTCTAGGTATATATTCTCTTGCTATCTATCTGCTGGACACGGTATTGTGATGCAAAATTGGGATTGTGGAATGTTTTAATTTGCTTGGGAGTCTGTAGAACTTAAACACCATTTTAGAGATTAAGATGTTAATAGATTCATGATTATTGACTTAAATGAATCCATTCTCGTGAACTGAGGACTCGAGGCAACATTTCACTGTGAAGTAATGTGGCATATAAGATTTTGGCATTCGAATATTCTCTAAAGTAATGGAATTCTTATAATTTGGACATGTGATTCAGAGTAGAAGATTCTGGTAAAGTAGCTGAAGAATTGAAGCGAGCTGATGCAGTCGTTCTTACTTATGCATGTGACAAGCCAGATACTCTTGATCGACTGAGTACCTTCTGGCTTCCAGAGCTTCGTCGATTGGAGGTTTCTATACTTTTTTGTTTCCATTTCTTTTCAGTCGGATTTGTTTTGATTAAGAATGTTTCTGCTGGAACTCTGCAAGTAATTAGTGGAGGCATGAAATACACAAATGCTTTACTTTGGTCCATTTTATATTCTATCAGTTCTGTTTCAATCAATAATTTGTCCATTCGAACTCTCTGAATGATTGGTGGAGGCAAAACTGTGCTAAATCTACACAAAACTTTCACTAAAAGCAAAAAAGGTCATTTTGTAGGAATTGAAACTTACTTGGACTTCTTTTCTGTGAGTATTATCTTGCTTCATAGGAACATTTGGTCTCTCAAGCAGTAACAAGAGAAGGCAAATGTTTAAATGAATACCTAATGAGCTTTGTGGACAATGAGCAGGTGAGGGTTCCAGTCATAGTGGTGGGTTGCAAGCTGGATTTAAGGGATGAGAATCAGCAGGTGAGCTTGGAGCAAGTAATGTCACCAATAATGCAACAATTTAGGGAGATTGAGACTTGCATTGAATGTTCAGCCTATAAACATATTCAGGTATGTTTTGTTGCACTTTTTGTGGCTGCCATTTATACGTAATTTCACTGTAGGATATTGACTCAGATATTTTAATTTAATCTTGTCATTGCAGTGTAATATTGCTCTAATAATGATGATCTATTTACATGTGTTTTAGTGTGATATTCTGTTTTTTTGTTAATTTTCATCTATCCTTTCGAGTTTGGTCCTTATGCTCATAATGTTTTCTACTTTGGTCTTTACATAAATTTAATTTCAAACAATGTTATCGAATAAAAAGTTTTTAACTCATTTTAACCTGGAATTAGTGAGTGAGACTCTTCTTTGGTGCCTTTTGAGGAAGTTCTTTGGGATTTGTTGTTATCAATTTAATTGCTTGACTTTGGAATCACTCTTTGCAGATACCTGAAGTTTTCTACTATGCACAAAAAGCAGTGCTTCACCCAACTGGTCCACTATTTGATCAGGAATCACAAACTTTGAAGCCCAGATGTGTTAGAGCCTTGAAGCGTATTTTTATTCTTTGTGATCATGATAGGGATGGTGCCCTTAGTGATGCAGAATTAAATGACTTTCAGGTACACCTCCAGTTTGTTTATCCTTCCTCATCCTGTATTTCATTTCCCCCCTTTTCCATTTTTTTATGGGTGGAAAGTCGGTATGATTTTCGTTTTATTTGTTATTTTTCGTCCATGTGCATTAATTGTTGGCAGTGTGAAATTGACCTTGAAATACTTGTGTCACATCCTCCTTGCTCTGGCTTGGAGTAAAGATGAAGTCCTGGGCTTCATCACTTAACAAATGGTTCTATTTGGATATGAATACAGTTTTGAATTTACTTTATGCTTGTGTTTTGTCAAAGTTCTAATGCTATAGTTGTTATCAGGTCAAATGTTTCAATGCTCCGCTACAGCCTTCTGAAATAGTGGGTGTTAAGAGGGTTGTGGAAGAAAAGTTACCAGGTGGTGGAGTCACTGATAGAGGAGTCAATGAACGGGGTCTTACTCTGACTGGGTTTCTGTTTCTACATGCTTTATTCATAGAAAAGGGACGCCTTGAGACAACTTGGACAGTTCTAAGGAAATTTGGGTACAATGATGATATCAAACTTGCTGATGAGCTAATTCCAACTTTCAAACGAGCTCCCGATCAGGTAAGATATCAATAAGGTAAACTGTGATCATCACATAGACCATAGTATACTTTAGAACTTGGAATTCGACCCTGGGAATTTCTGGTATTCTTCCTCTTGACCTTGATATTCATGGAGTCTGACTCATTAGATTGTCTCAATAGTTGAACTGTCCTTGAACAAGGAAAAAGATATTACAATTTGCTGTCTGATTCTTACTTTAATCACTAATTTATTTGGGCTAGATCAAGGATTTAGTTTTATGATGGGCCACTGTTAGAGATAGAAGCTCCCAGGAAGTGCAGTTTGTTTATATACATGAGATTTTCAGTTGTATGTTATGTTTAGTACTGGCTCTCTACTTTCTCCTGTTCAGAAATGTGCCATTGTTCTACTTGGCTGGATTATGAATCTTTCTGTTTCCTCTTTCTCTGCACTGTTTATTTAGCTTACTTTATTATTTTTTTGTTTGTTGTAGAGTATGGAGCTCACGAATGAAGCTATCGAGTTCTTGAGGGGAATCTATGAATTGTTCGACAGTGATTATGTATGCTTATATCTATTTTTTAATCCGTCACAACAAAAATTATCAATTTTGATTGTCCAAGTGCATCTTTCACTTGGTTAGTTTGCAGAACTGCTATTTGGTAGATTGGTTTTGAGCTCTCAATTTTTTATTTCCTGATTTTCCCTGACAGGATAATAACTTGCGCCCAGCAGAACTTGAAGATATTTTTTCTACTGCACCTGAAAGGTACTTTGGCTTTCTTACGATTTATCACTGTTCTATTAACTAATTGTTCATCATGTTTTACTACATTTTTTTTTTTTTGTAATCCTATATTATATCATTGATTTCTTTAAATTTTTTCTGAAAAAGAATGATTGTGACATTAATCCTTATAAATATGATAAAGCTGCCTGCTTGCAATCTTCATTTTGTTGGTTATTATCAATAGCTGGTTTCAACGAAGAACTTTGTCATACTTGTTGTCCCCAATTAGAGCATGTATCCCTTATTTATCATTTGGAATCTTTCTTATGTTATTTTTGACTCATGTTTTCTACTTCAGCCCTTGGGATGAAGCTCCATATAAAGATGCTGCAGAGAAAACAGCATTGGGTGGGCTATCAGTGAATGCATTTTTGTCAGAGGTATTCAGATGCTATGCCCCTCTCCGCGCCACCAGCAACATCTTATGCATGGTTCCTTTATTCTAATTTTTGATGTCAAATGCAGTCAATTTTTCTTCTTATGCCATTCCATGCTACCTTATGAGAAACTTTTGGGTTTTTTTTTTTTTGTGTGATATGTGAAAACAGTTCTTCCCGTTTGCATGTACACTAGGTTGCTCTGCATCAAACGCCACTTTTAACAATTTTTCTTTTTTGTTCATTTACTTGAGGAAGTGGTGATATTGTTTGTAGTAGGTTAGAATACTTACTTTTATGAAGCATAGCATCATCTTAGCAGTTAGAATATTTGCTTTGATGCAATCTTCTTGTATATTTAACGAGAAACATATGTATTTCAGTGGGCACTTATGACACTTCTAGATCCATCTCGTGCCATGGAGAATCTGATCTACATCAGGTATCCTTTGGATACCTCTACTGTTGTTCGTATAACAAGAAAGCGACGTCAAGATCGCAAGAAGCAACAATCAGAAAGAAATGTTTTTCAGTGCTTCGTCTTTGGACCTAAGAATGCTGGGAAATCAGCATTACTGAATTCTTTTATTGGAAGGTTTAGTTTCTGAATCCACACTTGCAGATCCATGTAAAATAGGTCAATTAAAGCACATGTTTTTGATTATTCACTATCATTAGTAAAGTAATTGCTTCACCATTGACGATTGTGAAAGCAGGTCATTTTCTGATTCTCCATCATCAACTGCTGAGGATCGCTATGCAGTGAATGTTGTTGATCTACCAGGAGTAAGTGCCATTGCATTACCATCTGCATCATATGTATACATGGACAGGTGAATTGCATTTCATATCTTTTTCTTCATTTGGAGGGTTGGAGGAGGTTTAAGGGGTTGATTTTAGGAGATGAACATTGTGTTCTTGGCCAGATTGCATATTAATTCCCAATGAATGATGCACCTTCTTAGTGATATGGTTCCCAGGTGATTGGCTGTGTGAATATTAGAAGGGATGGAGTGAGAAATATTCTTGATGGACTGTGGACAACTTCTGTGTTGTCATGAGATGCTGTTCAGGATTCCTTGCTGTAAACTTCTAGGTTTTCTGTTTGTGCAAGCAGAATGTTATGGATAATTGAAATTACTAACTGGTTTTTTCTTCTAATTCCTGCTTCATAATGATTCAAGAAAGAATCCCATTTGATTTTCTTTTATCATGTTTTCATTTCTGCATCCTTTTTCCTTTATTTTCTGTTGATTTTCTAATTAACCCTTGGCTTTATATGATTCTTTAGTAGAGTTTCTGGGTCTTTCCTCCTTCCCTTCCTGTCTAATTGGTGCCATCTTTCTTGCTCCGAAATTCAGTTGCCTTTTCAGGTCATGTAGTTAAGAAAGTGTTGTTCTGCTCTCTGATTGGAGCTGTATTATTTGTTTTGTTTTCAGGGAATTAAGAAAACCCTTATTTTGAGGGAGGTTCCGGAGGATGGTGTTAAGAAGCTCCTTTCTGAGAAGGAGTCTTTGGCATCATGTGACATAGCAGTATTTGTCCATGACAGGTAAAGGGGCGCCTGCTGCATTGGACATAATTAGTGAGTGGTGGTTGTGAGGATAGCATTACTCTTAAGATTTGAAAACTCTTTGTATTGTATGTCATTTAACTCATGCTCATAAAAACTTCTGAGTTGCATCCTAAAGAAAGGTGAAGCAACCTTATTTTACTGCAAAGCACAATAATTGAATAGCCAAACCTGTGTGCTTGTTTGTGTGTTGAGAGGGAGAGAAAGAGGGGCAGATGATGTGTTTCAGCTGGATGTTTGATTGTCTGTGATTGTCATCAGAGGTCATTATTGCTAATGTTCTTGCTGCTGCTTCGTCAGCTCTGCATCGTGCTTAGTGTGAGTTCAACATATTAAAGGCATTTGGTTGATATTGCAGCTCTGATGAGTCCTCATGGAGAAGAGCTACTGAATTGCTTGTGGAAGTTGCCAGTCATGGTGAGGATACTGGCTTTGAGGTGCCTTGCCTAATTGTTGCAGCTAAAGATGATCTAAACTCATTTCCAATGGCAATAAAGGAATCTACGAGGGTATGTAAAATGGTATTTACATAGGTCATTCTAGGATTCAAGTATTTCACTTTTTTATCTATGTTTTTGGTTTGAGAGCGTTATCTATAACTTGATGCTCTATCACTTTGCTGTTATGGATTGATGTTCTCTAAGCCTACTTATGTCTTTCCAGTTATACTGCTTTATCAAGATTATCTGGTCACGGATGATAAACATTACCATGTGCTTTGATCACTAGTGATATACTAATATTATCCCTATATGTTAAATATTATGCAAGATTCAATTACTTCTCAGTCGTTCTTTATAGTTTGCGTTATACATTTGTTTGGCATAATGATACCAATGTCCTACTGGTTGCCTTAATGAAGATTTTGTTTGCTGTCATTGCTGGTTTTGTAAATAAGGTTATCAATAGCATTTTTTTCACACATTTTTGTTAGGTGGCTAACGATTGTTTAAGAACTATATTCATTGCAATATTTGCCTTTTGTTAGGTTACGCAGGACATGGGAATTGAGGCTCCTATTCCCATCAGTTCTAAGATGGGTGATACCAATAATATATTCCGTAGGATTGTTAATGCAGCCAAACACCCTCATTTGAGCATCCCGGTAACGGAAGCAGGGAGAAGTCGCAAGCAATACCATCGACTCATCAATCGCTCTCTTATGTTTGTTTCAGGTATGTTAAATCCCCTGGTTTTCAGTGCTACCAAGTTACTATAGCACCAGAAATGTGGTATTCTCTGTTTCTATTCTCATCTTTGTGGGTTGTGCTTGTGATGAAAAGCAATGATTTTATCACTTAGGTGTATATAAGGCCATTCCACCCTTTATTTTGAAGTTTTTACCTATCTATTATGACGGTGCTAGAAAGTTGTTATGTGGAAGCTGACCTTTATCTTGCAACTCTCGATGATCATTGTGGCTTTTGGTGATATGGGTCTAACTTCATGACTGCGCCAAGCTAACTTTGCTAGAAATTTCTGAAGGGTTTGCGTACAACTGGTCGAGATATGTGTGCTGGTAGAAATTAGAATATTATGTAGTAAATTAGACTATTGGTCAAATTTATAGGGTCTATTCTCTGAGGCTCAGTACTTGTTTCTTTCTGACGATCCTGCATCTTAATAAAACTTTCTCTAAATTAATGTTTATGCTACACAATTGTAGTTGGAGCTGCAGTTGCCATAGTTGGTCTGGCAGCTTACAGAGTTTACGCTGCAAGGAGAAATACATCTAGCTGAAGGACGAAGATTTATGCATCGATAGATGCAAAAGTTGCGTCTGGACCTCATTGGTGTGGATATTGGTTTTATCCTGATGCTCTTTAATTTCTTCTTGTCTTCCAGCCTACTGGCATCAGGGTTTTTAACAGTTAAGTGGGGGGAGTTTTACCTGTTAAATGTGGGCACATGTACCATAAAAATTAGTTATTGTGCAATAAAAAAAAATTTTGCTAATGTCTACTACTCTAAACCATATCATATATACTGAAATTTGTCCTATGTAACTGAACTCGCTTTGTAGTTTCATTTCTACACATTGCGAGAATATTGATGAAACTGTTTATGATGGATAATACCATCGTGTAACTTCTGATCTTTCGCCCGTAACGCTGTTGATGGGGTCCATGAATTTAAGTTCCGACAAATACGAAATGAAACATCGACATTCGTAGAACTAACGTGGTTTTGGTTGCCGTTGCATTCCAGTCTCAACTTTAAAAAAAGGTAGCAAGTGATAATACTATGAGATTTCGATTTTAATTTTTTCTTTCGACATTTGTAATTAAGTTATATGCTCACCCAAAAATGATGCCAGTGATGTCGTTTTGAAAAGCTTTCTTATTGTGATTTAAAGTGTATATTGTACAAGAGGGTGGTGTCAGTTCATGGCCTTGCCCTTGTTATAGCAGCAAAGGTGGATGCATTTTGAGCTTTAGGGGCACAGGCATGGATCGGCCGGTCAATCTGATAATCTCCTACAGCACATTCCCTTTCTAGCTTCAAGCAGTAATTCCTGAAGCCTTCCACTGTTACTTGAAGCCTAAAATCTAAGTTGAATAAGAGTTTCAACTCCATTCTGTTCATCTCTGCTGTGCTTACTCCTCCCACTTTGGCATAGTATGCGTTGTTATAACACCTGCAAAATCACATTCAGGTAACAAATTCTTTTACTTTCTAATAAGGATGAAGTTGTCATCTTTTAGAAAGCTATGTTAATCTAAGAGAAATTCCTGCCAAGAAACTTGGCCTATATTTTCTTTCATCATGGAATACGAAGTTTAACCATTCACATGGCACCTAAACATGGATATCTAGGCTAATAGCAGAGATTTAGCCTTTGCAAGTTATCCATGGATTTAGGCCACCTGAAATTAGGTTACAATAATCCAAAAGAAAAGGGAGAAAGATGATTTAAAAACGTAATTAATTACATTCATGGTCATAAAAAAAATTTAATTCCACCAAAATTAGTTCTAATTTTTTTTTAAATATTACAACTAAAATAACTTTGATTAGGAAATCATAAATTTAGTGTCAGAATGTTGACATAATAAGAAAAATATATCAATTTATCTATAATATAGATAAATTGTCACATTAGCATTCTGATGCCAAATTCATAGTGTTTTTATCGAAATATTTTTAGTTTAAATATTTAAATAGCTGCGTCGTTTAAAATGAGAAAAAAATATAAATTCTAAAAATAATTTTCTATTAAAAGAACTTAACAAATAACAAATTTCTCAATGAAATTCACCCACAACATATTTCTCCAAGAAACAAAAATTGAATTAACTTACTCATCATCCGAAAATTTGGCAGCCAACATGATGGTTGTGATGAGAAGACGATGCACATTCAGAGGAGACAGATATGCATCCATCAGATGAAGAAATCTGTCAATGTATATATAAGCCAAAACGAAGCATGAAGCACTGCAATTAGAGTACTTATAGATGCGTTCAATGTATTGTCTAATGGTTAAAGAAGGTGATCTTGATCCATGGAACACTGTAACAGCATCTTTTCTTCTTGACCTTTCATTCTTTTGAATAGACCTTTCAAGAACAGATGCAAGAAGCTGCAGCACTCTGGGTGATTCGCCTGATTCATATAATCCTAAACTTGTATATGTTTCTGATTGCATCCCACTTTCCATATTATTGTTTCTAAGCTGCAGAAGCACATTCTTGTAGCTTAGTTAGGCAATATTTGGTTATATACCAACCTCTTGTTTTTTTGCTACTGAAGTATTCTGTGTACTTTTCTTTTTTAATCAATTTTTTTCTACTCATGTAGAAATAGGTAATTTTGATACTTTAGAAATGAAATATATCATTAACTGCCGTATGGGACAAGGTTAAAATATCAAAATAATTAAAGATAAAAATTGATAAAAAAAGTTAGGAGCAAAATCATTCTGTTCTAAATAATTCAAGAATACAGATCACGTTTATCCTGTTTTTAAACCCTCAAACTAAAGAATCGGTGAAAGTAGAGAATCACGGATTAGGGCTGAAGTTAAATCCTGGATAGGCATAACTTTTTATTTATGTATAGGCCATATCAGTGAGGAATATAAAGTTGCTTACTGCAATTTGATTCTTTCTTTCAGGTAAAGTTGTATTGGAATAAGCTCATATCATATAGCTTAGAAAAGAAAGAATGGTATCCTTAGTGGGCCCCCGGGAGAATTATTCAATCCTTTGCCATGCTTTTGAGAAGTTGCTTGAACACTGAGAGCACCACAGAATCCTCTTAACAGTACGCACTGCCTCAGATTATTATTGTTATTATTCAGTTCAGCATCATTGACCAAAAGAAAGAAGTTGAATCCTGACTAAGATTTGCGTTGAGCCTCAGATTATTTGGCCAACATATTCTTTTTACACCAATTCGCTATTCGGTTGGACCAGAAAATGACAACTCCATAAAAGTTGAGGACATAATGTGGCAAATTGAGTGGTGCCAGAAGGTCATCGTTTTTTCGGATGAACCATAATGCTGGATAATACTTTGCCTAAATGAATAAAATCAAGAAATGTCATATTATAAAATTTTACCCTTGGAAATCACCTATACTTCAAACGAAAGTCTGACTATCCTCTTAATTGATCATAATTCCATCCAGATGTCAAATTGGTACTTCAAAGAGTACATACTCAGATCGATCTCAAGCCATTCAAGATAGAACTAAACTGAACACACGTTGCTCCAATCAATCACAAATAAGAGACCAAACCAAAAAACATAGCATTCAGAAAACAGAACAGTCATCTATAGAATAGAAAGTATTATGTAGATGCTACTTTTATTTGAGGTAAATGCCCAAAACCATACTATTGAACTTTTACAAGCTGTGCCACACCTCAATATAAATACAGAGTATCATAAAGAAACCAAAATTGCAGATCCTCCTTGTCCTCATTTTCCCTCACTTTCCTTCTGATTCTCTGTCAACTGCTGCTGCTCTATAAATGTTGATTTGCGTTGCTCATCTCAATTGTCTGTCTGTCTAAAATGAGCTAATCCCGGTTCAAGATTGTCAAATTAAAATTTAATATCGCAAAGAATGCTACACAAATTTGAGTTTTGTAAAGAGTATGAAAAACTTAAAAAGCTCAAGAGCTGCAACGCATGCTGGCTAAAGACAGATGGACCAACTCTTTGAAATCATCTTGTAACTCTATAACCCTGCATATCAAAATAACAATCCGTTTTACAAGAGTTAAAAGAGAAATGAAGACATGAAAACATCTATCAGCATGCAGCGTCTGAAAATTCAAAAATAAAATGAAAATTTAATTTTCGAAAAATATGAAAATTTTGCATCTTAAATTCCAAGCTAGAATTATCAATGGGTCAAGTCGACCCAAACATGTCCGAATCCGATAAATACCCACAAATTCAATTGAAAGCATCGATGAGTTTTGAAGCCTACCTACTTCTTTTTATTTTTATTTTTTAAAACCTTTGGATCAGTCCTGTCCTTGTTTTGTTCCAAAATTCTTTAATGGGCCATATTTATATAATTGGAGGAACACATTTTATTTATTAGTTGGAGAAATGATTTCACATAAACCTTAAGTTCATAGTTCTTAATGAAGTAATTACTTCAGCATGTACTATGCATATAACTTTCAGATGACAGTTTATTATTCTCGGGAATATCGCAGAGTGCAAATATTGAGAGACGATAACTCAAGAATAGACTTGGCAAATTGGGTCATGGATTTGGGTCGGGTTTCAAGTGTTTTCTGATTTCAGATTCAAGTGGGGTTTGACCCTGAATTTTTCGGGTAATTTGGGTTTCCTCTGGGTTCAGCTTGGGTAAAAAATTGCTAGATATACTCAAGAAGCATATCTAACATAAAAATCTGCATAATAAGCATATAATGGAACATGACACTTCTTTTTTGAAGTTAAGAATACTCCAGGCGAGCAGCTAAAAGAAACGTTCATCATAGACTGAAATTTACTTGAAACTGTAACTTCAGTCAAAATGTTAATCAAGTCTCTCATCTACTAGTGCAAACATGACTTCAGTGTGAGTTCACCTTGATCAAATTGAAGTTTCCAAGCTAAATTGCAGGCTCAACCAACTAACAATCCTACTCAGACAAAGTAAGAAAGCAGAATTGATACACATACCTTAACCCGCTTCAACAGATCCTTAGCAGTAGTATCATTTTTGAAATGATCACGTACAGGCTGCAGAAAATATGAGGTACTAAATGAGCATGCAAAACACACAGCAAAATTCTGCAAAATCTAAACAATTACTGAAAAAAATAATTTTACAGAGTCCACCAGAGATATAAATGCACTATAAATATGGCTAATGCAAATGCACCAGAGGTACAAGTTATGGAGCTTACTCATTTCCCTCAATTCACTAAAATAATAACACATCTTTTTGAGTAAACTGGAAGATGCACAGCAATCTCAACATTAAGGAGATGTTTCAAGAACCATAAACAAGAAAATTTTAGCCACACTGATAAGGACCTTTAAAAAGAAAGCTCGAATTAAAGACGAGGATAGAAGAGGAACAAGAGGAAGTGGACAATCGTCGTCTGGTCTGTTCACCGTATTGTCAATGACGCAAGTAGGTTGGAGTCGAAATTTGAGTTGGGGTAAGAGGGAGGCAGAAAACGCGCAATGCTGAAATTGGGGTTTTGAATGTCAAATGTGAAATTGAGCAATAGCAGAACGTGAATTGCTAGCTTTTACTCCAAATTTCTGTTTGGATTGGTTTGGATTCTGTACAGCCCTAAGTTCATGCACTCATCCAAGATGGCAAATTCTAGGAGTGGCAAAATGCTTCATATTAGAAGACATAGAAAAGACTTACCTGCAGTATTTTATTCAATGCTTTAGATAGAGCAGGTTTCAGATCAGCAGGATGCAAACTTCCACTTTCATATTCAGCAACAAGTTCTTCAAAGCTTGTGAAGGTCCTATTTTAGTACAAGAATATAAATACATCAAGACATTACTTCTTCAAGTTGAAATACAAATTAAGAAATAACAATTGAGGCAACATGACAATTTATAAGCTGCCTAACTTGAGAAAGTACAGGCAAGGATTTAAGTCAAAGAAAAATATGGGATGCTAAAGTAAGCAAGAACTAAAAACACTTACTTATCGCCACCATTTTCCACGCTTCGCTCCACTTTGAATTCATTGAACCATGGCAAAACAATATATTTGATGTATTCCAGACAAGGGTTCCCTTCAACAATATTTGGGGGACAGTATGCCTTTTTTATTTTCACATTTACTTCAGCCTAAAAATTGCAATGCATAAAATGTAAAGAAATTAAAATGAAATACAAACAAAATTGCAGGAAAACTTTATATGTTTGAACAATCATTTCCTAGACACTATACATTATACATTTCCTTTACAAAACTCTATTTTCAGGACATTCAGATGTGAAGAGCTACAAATATGGCTCATTCCATAAACCAACTCATGACTGGGACCATACCAAAACATACCTCTTCATCCTCCATGAAGATAGAAGAATTTGGATCACTTTTTGACATCTTTTCTTGCCCTTGCTGTAAACCTGGAAGCATGTCTGCATTCACACCAGCCGAAGTCAAAGACTAAACAGGGATTAGGAGGAAAATAAGCACAATATATCAGTTTGAGCCTACGATGAGATAAAATTATGGGTTTGTTCTTCCTCTTGATGTCATCACAGTATTCTCGTGCAAGTACATTGACCTTCCTCTGATCCATGCCCAGCTGACAGATGTCAGCCTGTTAACCATTAAAATAAAGGAGAGTCAAAATTCCATAAAATGGCCTAATTTGTACATAAAAAAAAAAATTATAGAATAAAAGTTACTTGGCAATTATAGAACATGAGCACATACACATACTTCAAATTTAGGCAACATTTATCAGCAGCAAAATGGTAATGGATTTTCCAGATAATATGATGCATATGCTTGACAAGAAAATAATGCACTAAAGATAGCACAAATAATTGTTCCTCAACATATCATATCCTTACAAAAGAAAGGAAACAAATATATAAATGAAACTTGGAACTTATGAATATTAAGCATTGTCTAGAAGGAACTACACAAACATCCCTGCCAAAAGCAAAGGCACAAGATTTATAATTTACAAAAGTTCAATTTGAAAAAATCTTTAATCAGCCTAATTTAATGATTATAGTCAATCTACTTTGGAAGTAAATGTATAACAAATGTATAACACATGACCTATTTTTTCAATCCCTCATTACACTCTGTTGCCATTTGAGCACATTAATGCCCCTTCACCATAACTAAATAAAGGTTGAAAGCCAGAAAGATGAGTTGCACAGTAACTTAATGTAAGAAATATATCATAACGCTTATTTGGTTGAGCAATAAGATCTTTAACATCACAACGAGTACAGGTACCTTGAGAAAAAATATGTCAGCACACTGCATGCATGGATAAAAGATCTGGGCTGCAGTAAGCTCATCCTGCTCGCTACGACCCATTATCTGAACACACCTATAAAGAAGAAAGAGATGCAGTATTATTTGTTTGGAAATTATTATATTGTTTTCAGATAAAAAAAGGAGGGACAATTTTCAATCTCTACTCTGGTACCTCAGTATCCTGGGAAGCTTGTTCCTTCGAGCTATGTCCATCACAAGAGGCCAGTACTCAAATGCCCTAGAGTTAATTTCCTCAGAAGACCATAGGAATTCCACTTTATCTCCTTCAAGATCCATGCCAACTGCCTTCCATATCTCAATCAAATAACGCCCAACAGTCTGAATTTTCTTCAAATCACCCCCCATTTTGTTGTTTAGCTGAGCAAACCAATCGGCAATCCAAATTTTCACTTTGCAACCAGCAGAAGTCAGTTTGTTAACATTTATTGTCTTCATAACTCCCTGTATGCCAATAAAATAAAAAAATAAATAAATAAAAAAACGAAATAAGCATCAGGGAGAAAAAAAAAATCTTTCAACATGGCAGCTAATTGAAACTTCCAGTCCCCGCTCAATACATCATAGTTTGAAAATCAAACCCTTGACCTCATACGAAGCATAAGCATAATACCTAACAGGAAACTGAGAGGAAATAAATCACAAGACAACACCCAGTCCAACCAAATACTTCACAAGCCAATAATGAAATGTAATTTTACTAAAATTACAAATACAGGGAAAAATAAAAAATCAATTACCTGGGCGATGTGCATTCTCCCAGAAGGCTCGAAGCCATCATAACAAATAGGCTGGGGCTTCTTAGAAAGAAGATTTAAAAGCTCATCCTCTTGTATACACTCTTCCCCAACGCTCCTCACGATGCGAAACCTCTCCTCTGGAGTCATCCTAACGTTCAACAACCAAAAACACCATCATCACCGTCAGATCAGAGAAACCAAGTGCATCAAATTACATGAAAAAAAAAATGTTGGAAAGAAGAAGAAGAACAGCTTACTGAGAAGTGGCGGCGGAAGAGGAAGCAGAGGCTGAATTGTTTAACTCGGAGTTAACAGATAGGGACCGCATCGCTTCGGATGGCGGCGTTTGCTCCTCCTCCGTTGACATTCTGCGGAGGAGATAAAATGCAGGCTTGTGACTAAAATCCACGAAGAAGAAAGAAGGAGAAAATAAATTAGGGTTTATTGGTCTCGAAATATACCCAATTTTTCAGTCTTACCCCTAACTTATTAAAAATTTAAAATGAAGCCTATATTTGACTCTTTTTTAACAGAGCTAATCCTACAGTGTTAAATTTATCATTAATAAAATAATGTCCACGTCAGCTATCTTCTTCTTCTTCAGAAACTCACGTACTGCCATTGTTGAAATCTTCGAAAGCTTAATCCACGAGTGATCAAAACTTCTTAACCGAAAAAAAGAAAAAGGAAAAAAATAAAAACAACAAAGAACGAATTATTTCAGATTTTCAAATGACTATGTCGATACAAGATTAAAAGGAAAAAAAATAGATATTTCGATCTATTTTTCTGTGTAAATTAAAAGAACAAAAGTTCGTAGTACCTTTGAGAGTGAGATAGAATCACATACAACAGCGTAAAAGAAGAAAAGGAGGAGAAAAACCGAGAAACCAACTTTTGATCTTTAAACAAAGCCAATTAAACGCCCAAATTCTATACAAGAACAAATCCCCACATTTCAAATTTGGAATTCTGGCTTAGTTGTTAAACGTTAAACAAGTGCTGAGAACGATCTTCTCTGGGTTTTGAAAATTTAAAGGTGCCGCGAAAAAAGAGTTTTGGGGCGAGAAAGAGAGAGTGAGGAGTCGAGGGAGAAATTAACGGTCGACTAGCGGCCCTTGTAATTGAGTCGAACCTCTTATTTTATGGGTTGATTTTGAATTTTTTCAATTCATGCACCAAAACTTTGCCATGACTTTGTGTGCAAGGCAGGAAAAAAAAAAAAAAGAAAAAAGAGTCGAATTGAAAAAGTAGGAATAGTTTAGGGGGCATTTTGAGATTATTTTTTGAGACCGTTGAGGTCCAGTCCACCTCACAATAGCCCAAAACCGGTTCCGCATTGGGGTCTGCCCACTTAACCGTCTGTCTGCGGACGGGAAAAACTACCAGAATGGGCCCAAATATTTTGGGCTACGCCATTCATCGTATTTCTTTTTTCCAGAAAAATTAATACGTAATTTTTAATTATGAATATTTTTATCAGCCAAAAAAACAAAGCCGAATGCACTTTTAATTACATGGTGAATTTGCAAAAGTAATTATATATATATATATAATAGTGTTTTTACTAGTGCTGGACAAAAAATTCGAAAAACTGCTAAATTGATTTGATTTAAAAAATTGAGTTCAAATCAATTTTAAAGATTAATCATTTCAATTTGACGTTAATGTGCACTTTGATATTAAAAATTATGATTAATGAATTTGAATTTTAATTTAAATATCCTGTTATGTTAATATGAGAATAATTTTCGCATGTATTTATATTCTACCCTAATATTAGCAAGTCGTAACTGACAGGTTTGGCAAAATTAGCCTATAGCCCAAACTCCTCCTAAAAAAAATGATACAAATCTAATCCAATCCATAAAAATATCCATTAGCCTAATTCAAAAATTATTCATCTTATTCGTTAACTCATTGGGTATGCACCAAGTGTCCAATGGGCCTCTATTTATCACTAAATCTAGTTCTCCCCCTTTCTCTCTTTCTCTCTCTCTCAAATCGTCATACCCTTCTAACTTGTTGATAATTAATATTTATATAATTTTATTTTATTGTACTTGTATATTATGTTTAAAACTTGTAAAATTTATATTTTGAGTTTAATAAATGATTTAAAGTTTTGCATATAAAATTTACTTTGAATTTTTTTAACGGTTAATCAGTAGTTAATAGTTATTCGGTTGTTAATAGACTGAATTTAAATTTACTTTTAAGAATCGATTTTGATGAATTGGAATTGAAAAAAAGTATCCGACCCCGCGTTCTAACTTTTTTTTTATGTCCAAATGATGCAAGTTATCGTAAATTGAGAGATTTCCTACCAAATGATTGATCTCAAAAGCAAATTGATCATATCATAAGAAGGCCATTAAGTTGACGGAATTAAAATTATTGATTCTATACATATGACATTATCTTAATCCGTCAGGGCTTAATTAAAATAGAAATAAAATATAAAAGGTACAATAATTCTAGCCATTGTAATACATGGTAGGTGGTGGTTTGTTTAAAAGTTAAAGAAGTGACGGAAGATTATTTATTTTTTCTGAACTTTAATTTAAGCAAAATTTTTGTGTAGACTTATAAATTTTTATAAATAAAAGTCAATGAAACGATAGAACATGTGCTTTATAATAATTTTTTGTCTACACATGAACGCAACTAATAAGTTATGCAAGGCCTCTCTTATTTTTATTTTTTGGAAAACTTACAATGAAAATTACAGTTTCATCATTTTAATTTTTTTCTTCTTGCATTTTCGCCCCATCAAATTTCTTGATCCCTCTCTCTATATATGTATTTTTTTGGCCTTCAGTTCTAAATTTCGAATATTAGATCCAAAAACAATCGTTGGACTTCTTAAAAGGTGGGGACCTAATATTTAATTTGATGTCAAATTGTTCATTTTATCTAGGGTTGAGAATGAACTGGTTGACCGGTCTATTAACAATTTAATTAATTTCGGTTAACCGCTATATCGGTTTCTATTTTTAACCAGTTTTTTTTATCAACTTATTGATTAACCAATAAAAAATTTTAACATATAAATTTAAAAAATTATACAATTTTTAATATTGTTTTTGATAGTTAAAAATATTTTAGAAATTAAAAATACAAATAAAATATAATATCCATTAAAAAAATCAAAATAAAAATAAAATTATAAGAATTAAATATATTTAATATGAAACTAACAATAGAGTGCTAATTATGCACGTGTAATAAAAAATAATTTCAATATTTATTTACTAAAAATACATATTATAATAATATTTTAGAATGTTATATCTCATAATATTTATAAATTACAAAAATATTTGAAATTTAAAAGTAAAATATATATATGTGTGTGTGTGTGGATTTACTGTTAATCAACTAATAAATTATTGATTTTTTAAGATGAAAACCGTAAAACTAAATTTTTAGTTTGATTAACAAAAATATTGGTTTAATTTCAAATCGATTTTGTAATTAACCTAAATTTCGATTTTTTTTGCTGACCCTAATTTTATCCTTATTTTCATTTGCCTCGAAATATTATATCATACAAAAATAATCACGGTTTTATAAAAAATATGCAATCAATTTTACAATTACAAAAGTTGCTATGAATATTTGTAGTTGTAGAGGTAATTTTAAGCTAAATGGAGTAATTAACTTGTTAGTATAAAATTGGGTCTTACAGATGAACAAAAGTTGATTTTGAGTGATTTGAGTCGCCAAATTATAGTTGATGTAGGGATTTGAACTTCACTCAATTAGATATTAATTAAATTTATTCCTCTACAAAACAATAAATCGGTTCAGTTTGAATTAATTTTTCGATTAATCTAATTTTTGGTTTTTTTGTTGACCCTAATTTTATCCTTATTTTCATTTGCCTCGAAATATTATATCATACAAAAATAATCACGGTTTTATAAAAAAAAATATGCAATCAATTTTACAATTACAAAAGTTGCTATGAATATTTGTAGTTGTAGGTAATTTTAAACTAGATGTAGTAATTAACTTGTTAATATAAAATTGGGTCTTACAAATGAACAAAGGTCGATTTTGAGTGATTTGAGTCGCCAAATTATAGTTGATGTAGGGATTTGAACTTCCCTCAATTAAATATTAATTAAATTTATTTCTCTGAAAAAAATAAATCAGTTCAGTTTTGAATTAATTTTTCAATTAACCTAAATTTCGATTTTGCTGACCCTAATTTTATCCTTATTTTAATCTGCCTCGAAATATTATATCATACAAAAATAATCGTGGTTTTATAAAAAAATATGCAACCAATTTTACAATTACAAAAGTTGCTATGGATATTTGGAGTTGTACGTAATTTTAAACTAGATGTAGTAATTAACTTGTTAATATAAAATTGGTCTTACAAATGAACAAAAGTTAATTTTGAGTGATTTAGGTCGCCAGATTACAGTTGATGTAGGGATTTGAGCTTCCCTCAATTAAATATTAATTAAATTTATTCCTCTGCGAAAAAAATAAATTTAATAGAGTTGAATTTTGTTTAATAATTGTTTAATTTATTAGTAAAAAAATTGTAAGCCAATTAAAGATAAACATGCTTGAAATGTGTGGGCAATAACTTACGAGTTACGACTTTAAGCCACATTATTATACTCAATCAAAATAAACTTAGCACGTATTCAAAACTTTAAGCCACATTAGTAATATATTGTGAATGAAAATTAAAAATCTAGAGTGTTCTATGATTTTCTTAAAATATTTAACTGAACCGAAAATTTAAGTTTATAATTTTTAAAAGTAAAAATCGGCAGTTAACAGTTGACGGTTAACCGAATTATATATATTTTATAAATTATATTTTAAATTTTACACTTATATTTTTTAATATTTTTATAATTTATAAATATTATGACACATAACTTTTTAAAATATTATTATAATACATATTTTTAGTAAATAAATATTAAAATTATATTTTTATTATTATAATTTATTCATTATATGTGCATAATTAACACTTATTGTTAGTTTCATATTAAATATATTTAATTTTTATAATTAATTATGAAAATTTTATTTTTATTTTTTTAATGGATATTATATTTAATTTATATTTTTTCATTTCTAAAGTATTTTTAACTATTAAAAATAATATTATAAATTATATAATTTATTAAATTTATATCTTAAAATTTTTTAATGATTAGTTGATAAACCGATCAGAAAAACTGAGTTAAAAATAAAAATCGATATAATAATTAATCAAAATTAATAATATAATTATTAAATTATTAATAAACCGGTTAATTATTCTCATCTCCGGCGAGGATAGTGCACAGCACAAAATTTTTATGTCATTAGCAATCACAAATGGCAACAAAGAGAATATTACGGTGTCAACTACGCAATTATTGGTGCGTGTAGGCCACTGCCCAAAAATCGTTTCAAGGCCACTGCCCAAAAATCGTTTCAATTTTATATTGTCATCATTAAAATTATATATTTTTTTTCAAAATTATATCTATTGCTTCAAAGTATGGAGATTCAAACAAGTTTGGTAGACTCTCAATTATTTAGATTAAGGATAATTCTTAATATTTAATAAATTTAAATAATATAAAATATTGATAATTTTTAAATTGAAGACATCATTATACTGATCAAGAATATTATTAAATTTTGAATTTGAATTTCAATTGAATTATTTCTCAGATATTTTTTTTTTCAAAAATCCTTAATTTCTCATTGAAGGAGTAAATGGTTCAAAATGTCTATAAAATTTAGTGGGGCGAAAAATAATTATGCAGTAATTTTTCTTTGTATTTAAAGGGGTTCAATCAAAAATTTATAGTAGAGGATTGAATTGAAGAAAAAAAAATTACAAAAGTATTTATTTTATTTTATCTATGGTAAAAGGTATATGCGGCAATGCCGCATGTCATAATAATCATAATTTTTATAATTCAAAATTACATTTATAAACTAAAAATCATTTTATTCCCCTCCAAATCCCGGCCATAAATATTTTAGATTTTAACAGAAAAAAAATAAATAGATAAAAAGAGAGTGAGAAAAGCGCGTGGATCCGATTGCAATATCGGGGGGCAACAAGAAGACGAGTTGACTAACAATGCTGAACGTGCAGCCATGCACGCATATAATCTCTTACCAAAACCCTTTTAATTTCCTTCTCATTTTTGGTTACAAATTAATTATAAAAATAATTCATAATCTCTTCATCTAATTCGCTATAAATTCACTAATTAACCAGACAGACGAAATTCTCAATGGAGATGTTCTCTCTTAGGCCTCAAAGATCATGTTTAAAGCAGTTAATCACTTTCTATCTCTTCATCTTCTCTTTATACCTGACTCTCCTAACTTTGCCTTTCAACTTCAACCCTAAATCTAATAAATCATCCCATGCAAAACCTAATTCCGGCCTCTTGATCACAAACCCTGCCTGGTTTGACCTTCTTGCTAAAAAGATCAGTACCCAGAAACTCAAGATTGGTTTGGTTAATTTAGGTGATGATACAAAGAAAGTTAATGATAATTTTGAGCTAGCAGATACTGTGATTGTTGATTTTGAGCCTGTTAAGGACAAGAAATGGGAGGATTTCTTCCCGGAATGGATAGATGAGGCGGAGAAGTGGGGCCCACCGCGGTGTCCAGAGATCCCTATGCCGCCGAGAATGGAGGATTACCGGGGGTTGGATGTGGTGGTGGCAAGGGTTCCATGTGGTGGTGGAGGGGTGGAGAAAGAAGGGATTAGGGATGTTTTTAGGTTGCAGGTGAATTTGGTGGTGGCTAATCTTGTGGTGAAGAGTGGTTTGGTTGGGGGTCGGACGGTGTATGTTGTTTTCATGGGATCATGCGGGCCCATGGAAGAGATTTTCAGATGCGATGATATGGTGACACGTGTAGGTGATTATTGGGTGTATAAACCTGAATTAAGGAAATTAAAGCAGAAAATGCAAATGCCAGTAGGAACATGCCGGATTGCCCCTCCGTACGCAAAGATAGGTATGTTTTAGCTAATTATCTACCCTTAACTTAATTTCCTTATTTTATAAAATTGCAATTAGAAACTTTTTTAATTTGATTTTGAGGTCATGCAAAAGCTTAATGTCGTTAAGATTATACATTTGTCAAAGCTTAGTAGGAAGAAAAAAATTGGGTGGTTGGGATTTTGGTACGTTTTGGTATTAATTATATTAGAGTTAGTCAGTGCATAAATGCATATTAAAATGGTATATAATCTGAATAAAATATGCAGTTTATGGTATTTTATAATTTGGGTCCATATATTTGTATTTAATTTGCATCTTAAGCAATCAAATTTTCTTACACATAAATGGTAAGATCTAAAATCTTTATTTTCATTCATTTCCATCTTTCAAGTATCTATTAAACAGAGGATTTCTTACTTAAACAGGAAGGATGCATAAGTTTTATTTTTTTAAATTACATAATAATTAATAAACCGTCGCAAATTTTAAAATACTATTTATTTTACATATACGGTTTTTTTTTTTTTTTGCATATTGTATATTAGTAAATCTTTTAATGAATTTAGGGAAATTTTTTTTCTTCGTAAAAAGAAGAAATGTGATTTTATGTTTTAGAAAAATAAATATTACGTAAAAATATTCGAAACATGTACAATGCTACTTTTGTTAATTATGCACTAAGATATAGAAATTCACAGGTCAACACCGGAATATTGATTGAGTTTAAAGTTAATAATATATATAATTGACGGTTGCGTTAAAATAAAAATAAAAATTGCTACTATAACATATGAGCTCAAATGAAAACGTTAAAAGTTTCGGATCGAAATTTTATATATCAATAAAAATAAAAAAAGCAAAATTTACGGATTTATTTTGCACAATTTTAAATTAGAAAGTTCAATTAATTTTGGAATAGCAAATGTTGAGTAAAAAAATAAAAATTATTTTTTTAAAATCACAGTATAATAAAGCTGAATATAATGCAGGTGATGAATATTGGAGACCGGTGCAAAGAAAGGTAGCATATGCAACATTACTGCATTCATCAGAAGCATATGTTTGCGGAGCAATTGCTTTAGCTCAAAGTATAATTCAAACAAACTCAACCAAAGATCTAATTCTCCTCCACGATTCCTCCATAACCCAAAAATCTCTCAAAGGATTAAGATCCGCAGGTTGGAAAACCAGACTCATCCATCCCATCAGAAACCCCTCGGCCAGAAAAGGATCATACAACGAATGGAACTATAGCAAGCTACGGCTATGGCAACTAACAGAATATGAAAAAGTCATTTTTATCGATTCAGACATTGTGGTTCTCAAAAAGATAGATTCTTTTTTTCTGTATCCGCAGTTATCGGCTTCTGCAAATGATAAGATTCTATTCAATTCTGGGATTATGGTGATAGAGCCATCAGAATGTACGTTTAGGGATTTAATGTTGAAAATCCCCAAATTGGAATCTTATAATGGAGGGGATCAAGGGTTTTTGAACGAAGCTTTTACCTGGTGGCATAGGTTGCCTTCTAGGTTAAATTATTTGAAGTTTTTCGAAAGAGATGAGAAGAATAAAGAACATGAGATTCCTGATGATATTTTGGCTGTCCATTTGCTGGGATTGAAGCCATGGATGTGTTATAAGGATTATGATTGTAATTGGGATATGAAAGAGAGGCATGTTTTTGCTAGTGATTCTGCTCATAGAAAATGGTGGAATGTTTACGAGGGTATGCCTGAAAAATTACAAAAGTATTGTGGGTTGACTAAAGAAATGGAAGTAAGAATTAGAAAATGGAGAAAAATTGCTAGGAAAGCTGCTTTGCCTGATGGCCATTGGAAGATTGATATTCAGGATTCTAGAAGACGAGATTTTATTCAATGATTAATAATAATTTAAAAAAAAACACATATTTTGACATGTTTTTTCATTGAATTCTTGAATTATTATTAGATTTATGTACTCTATCTCTATATAATTGTACAGTTTAGAGAAGTTGGATTCGTGATTAAGCCAAGTTAAGCCAGATTCACATTTCGAGCTCAGACACAATTAGGATTAAGCATGATTTATTTTTTTGATAAAACCATAATGGATACTAAATGGACACTTAATCCATTACACATAGATTAATTTCCACTCAAGTCGAATAGGACTACTAGGATGAAAAAACTCTTTCAACTGAGATTTAATATAGTTGCGTTATCAGAACTCGAACTCAATTAGCATAAACTTTCACAATTTCAATTACGTGATCGGTGATCGATTAGGCATTATTTATGCATAAGAACATTTAATTAAAATTAGATTTTTAACGGGCTGAAAATAAACTGAGCAAATCCAAGCCCATAAAAATTAACAAGTTAATTAACGACGTCTTAAGCACCGTAAAAATTGTAAAAATCACTAATTTTACTCTACTTTTTATTTTATAATTTCTAAATTTTCAAAAAGGATCCTGCTTTACTTTCCCCCTCTCTCTCTCTCTCTCTCTCTCTCTCATTTTCTCTTCTTTTCACTCTTTTTGCCGACCAAAATCGAACACCCATATCCCCTCCATTAAACCCCATTAATCTCTTTCCGCGTTTGTGCATCTCTGTATCTGTTAAAGTGTTCACCATGCAAGATTTTCTGGGATCAGTTAGGCGATCAATAGTGTTCCGTTCATCTCCAGATAATCAAGAAGAAAATAGTATCAATCCACTAACAGGACACTTGGTGGAAAAAATCCATTCTTGCATTAAAAAATCTAGAATCTTTACTAAACCCAATTCTCCTTCGCTTCCAATGGCGCCCCCGATCCGATACCGTAAGGGAGAGTTGATTGGTTGTGGTGCTTTTGGTCAGGTTTATATGGGCATGAATCTTGATTCTGGAGAACTCTTAGCTGTCAAGCAGGTTACCTTTTCTTTTCCTTCATTTTCCCCACGCTTTTCAAATTGGGGTATCTGCATTTTTTTTACTGTTTGCTCTAATTTTAGGTTTGGAATGTGATTACTGGAGTTGATTTCTGTCTATTTGATTTAGGTCAGCATAGGTATTAGATTGCGATTGTTTTGTTCTCAGTTGGTTCTGTGCAGGGTTTTGATCTTTGTGTCTCTGGGATTTATTTTGAGCTGCTTTTGAAACATGTTATATATTTTTTGTAAAAGTCTTCCAATTTAGGAATTTCATTCCTGCTGTTTAGGAGAATGGGTTATGATCAACTTTCGGTTTACCGGTTCAGCAATTTCATTTAGGATTCAATTTTTATTTGCTTAGCTTTGTTCCTTGTGGGGTTAATAATCGAGGGTTGAATTTAACTTTGCATTCATGTGGTTGTCCTTTTCTAGGTGTTGATTGCAGCCAGTGGTGCTTCAAGGGAGAAAGCGCAGGTATGAATTGATCATAATAAGTTATATCAGTCTGTTTCAATGAACGGCAGACATTCTGCATTCTGCAAATATCACTTTCCGGCCAATGGGGATCCCATCTCATTATAAGCAACTCGAGAATTCAGTTTTTCAATAAAAATATTTAGATGTCATCCAAGTGGCCCAGATTTATTTTAGTAACCAGGTCGAGGATTAGTTTTAGTTTTTCTTACATACTGAACCGTGATGCAGAGGATTAGCTTTACTGAAACAACCTCAATCTATAAACGTAGCTTCCCTTTGCTGAATAAGATTAGGATTCTTTACATCACTCATGCATATATTTTATTCTAGATTGAGGTTCTGAGTTTTAAGATCACTTCTTTTGCATTCATTTCCAATAATCAAATAGAATGCAAATTATTTATTTGGTTTTCAATCACAAAATTTATTGCTCAAGAATGATTTTTTTTTTTTTGGTGTATTTGTGATGATCATTACATCGATGTTGATCTCTGGAGGAATATGGTTGAGTTCACTGATGTCTATTATTGATTAAGTAGGCCCACATAAGAGAACTTGAGGAAGAAGTGAAGCTTTTAAAGAATCTCTCTCACCCCAACATTGTTGTGAGTAATGATTATTAATCTTGTTTATTAATTGAGTCAACAATAGCACAATTGTTCTGATTGTATACCATCTTTAATCTTCAGAGATATTTGGGTACAGTTAGGGAGGAGGAAAGCTTGAATATTTTGCTTGAGTTTGTTCCTGGGGGATCTATATCATCACTTTTGGGGAAATTTGGACCCTTCCCTGAGGCTGTAAGTCTTGTCAATTTAGTGCATGTTTATTAGGTGACTTATTACTAATCTCGTGCCTAATTCCTTAAGTAGGTTATAAGAACATATACAAAACAATTGCTGCTGGGGTTGGAGTACTTACACAGCAATGGGATTATGCATAGAGATATCAAGGTGCCTCTAAATGTCCATTTCAGTGACACTGAATGTGAGAAAGGGTCCTTATCCCTTTTCTCAATTTTCTCAACATTGATGCTAAATATATATATTTCTCCTGCTTTCAGGGGGCAAACATCCTGGTGGATAACAAGGGATGCATTAAACTAGCAGATTTTGGTGCATCGAAACAAGTTGTTGAGCTAGTATGGAACTGTCTTGCTTTTTTCATTTCACATCCACTGTTCGTTACTCAGTAGAATCTGTATCTCTGCAATCACCTTCTTCTTCTTCTTTTTCTTGATTGATCAAAATGCTTGTTGCTACAGGCTACCATTTCAGGGGCCAAGTCTATGAAAGGTACTCCATATTGGATGGCTCCAGAAGTCATTCTGCAGACTGGGCATAGCTTGTAAGGGCTTTTCAATGATCTACCTTTTTGTACATGCATGAACACATTTTATGGATCCTTTGAACATGATTCAATCAAGTTGATCCTATAAGATCTTTGTCACTCTTGTTTGTTAAATTTGTATAGAGATGGGACACTTGTTGATAGTAATAATCTACCATAAAACCAAGAGTAAATATTCCTGTCAAAATATGAAGAGGAGACACAAAAAAGAAATTCAAATACTTATTGAGGTGGGAAATGAGAAGTTAGTTGCATTGAAATCTAAGCAAGTCCTGATTGATTTCACAAATTCTGGTATCTAAGAGGATTGAAGTGGCCTAATAATTCAAGGTTACTACTTTTGCTGAGCCTAAATTTCTGTTAAGAAGTTCTCTCAGTTTAGTTGTCGGATAATGTTGCATCACTTTTCACCAAATATTTATTGTTTTGATGCTCACATCTACCATGCATATTCCTTCTAAGTAGATAATAAGTTGCACAAGTTCAGAAGGAATAGATTAAATTAACATGAATAACTAGTAGACGCCATGAAAGCAAAGTGTTGTGGATTCTTATTTTGTTATGAGAAGCCAAAAGTTTAGCAGTCAAACTGACAAAGAAAGTCCAATAACATAGTTTTGCTCTGCCACATACCAGTAAATAATTTCTAACAATAGTGCCGAAGATTTAGTTGCAAAACTGCCAAGAGGTGCTCCTAGATCAATCTAAAACTAATTTTTCATTCCAGAGAAATCTAAACCCAACTTTTTCTGTGTTCTTTGCACAAAAGTGCTTTGTGCAAGCCAATTGCATTACAAAAATTTCTTCAGGAGTTTTTGTCACGTCCTTTTTCACAAAAATCCCTCCCGTAACCCAATTGTCTTAAGAAATAAAAAAAGGAAACATGCAAAAGCTTGGAAGAACGATGGCTTATAATGTTCGAACTAGTGGGATTTTCATGCAGCATTTGCTCTTTATTTGATATTTGCTTTTCCTTATGGTTGTTGGTGGTCCTCTGCCTCTTTATATATAATCATTCCAAAAGGTGGAGTTTTACATGTTCCTTTTTTTCTTTTTTGGGTTTTGATTGATGAATTGAAACTTACTGATTTGTATTATAAAAAAATTTTCCAGTTCTGCTGATATATGGAGCGTTGGATGTACGGTAATCGAGATGGCCACTGGAAAGCCTCCTTGGAGCCAACAGTATCAAGAGGTAACTTATCTTCTAGGCTCTAGCTATAAGATTTTCATATCTTATATGTTGCTCCTGAAGTATTGTGCTGTCAATTGTTTCCATCAGGTTGCTGCCCTCTTCCATATAGGGTCAACAAAGTCACATCCGGAAATCCCAGAAAATCTCTCTGATGAAGCAAAAGATTTTCTTCTCAAGTGCTTGCAAAAGTAGTGATTTTGTTGCCTTTTCTCCTCTCACTTGTTTTTACTTGGTATCAAATCAAATGTGTTCAGGGCTTCTAGTACAGTGAAGTTGGGTTGGGGCAATTAAAAATTATTCAAATGTAACAAAAATTGGGGATGCATTATTGTTACTAAGTCAATAATGAGCTTTCAGAGCAAGTGATATGCTCATAAAAGTCATTGTTTCTCTTCTCTTGGACTTATGTTGTATTTAATTGCAATTGACAGGGAACCAAATATGAGGCCAGATGCTTCCATATTGCTGCAGGTGATTCTAATTCTTTATAATCATTGTTCATATTGTTGTCTCTAGGCCTCTGGCAACTATTTAGTTCTGATAACTTATTGAAATACTGGCGACGACAGCATCCCTTTATTACTGGCCAGCACGAAGATTTTGATTCTATTTTTCGAACTCCTGTCAGGGTCAGTATTGCTGAACAGGACTTTATATGTTTTCATCTTTTGATAGTCTCTTAGATCATGTTTTTGATGAAGCTTCTAATACCATCAGGAAACTTCTGAAATTCCTTTTCAGTCAAATAACAAGGAGGTTGACACCTTGTAAGTTTTGTGATTTGGTACACTTTGGAATTCTGGAATAGCACTCTTTTGTTTCCTGTGAGATGCTTTTAGAATCTTTTCATTTGGTTTTTTCAATAGCATGAATTTGTTGCCAGGAAAATGCCATCAGTCTCTGGTTCAGTAGATATGTGTAATTTAGGAAGTCTGAGCAGCTCAGTTGATCCAAAAAAACTGTTTGAGAGCAAGGAGGTGTGGAGAACAAATAATAGTGACGATGATATGTGTCAAATTGATGGAGATGATTTTACTTTACATGAACCAAAGCTTAGTCCTCTTTTGAATGCTGACAAGTTGTCCACGGTGACCCACTACTTTCATGTCTCTTGCATTTTTTTGGGCATCTTCATAATCATCTAACATTTTTACTATAACGGATTGATAATTATGTTTTATTAGAGTTCCAATTCCAAACTTGGACTCTCTGGAGATTGGAGGTGCAAATTTGATAGGAGTCCAGAGTCAGTACAAGCCGGTGCAGAACTAGATATTGATCAACCAGCTCCGAAAGAGGGTAACTTTTTATTTTCTTGTGGTGCATCACTCTCCGAGGATGATGATGAGGTTACTGAGTCTAAAATTAGAGCCTTTCTGGATGAGAAGGTACTATGCTTTTATTTTAAACTGAATTAGGTATATCTCATAATGTCATAAAACTGCCTTTATGCCGACCTTTGAGATTGCTAATTTATGTGTCAGGCTTTAGAGTTGAAGAAGCTGCAAACTCCCCTGTATGAAGAGTTCTTCAACAGTTTGAATGCAGCTTGCTCTCCAAGTTTTGCAGAGAGGTCACGTGATGAAACTCCTCCAAATTACTTGAAATTACCCCCTAAAAGTCGCTCACCTAGTCGAGTTCCTGCTGGAAGCCCCACTCTGGCAACTGATGCTGTTAGTAATGGAAGCCCTGGGATTAATAATAGGCATGTACCTAATGCTGGCAACGGAAGTGAGCAATCTTTAGAAGACAATTCATCACCTCAGTGTAATGACCGAAAAGGACTCGTAGTTGATGATCTACCAGAATCAAGTAGCCCAAGGTTAGTCCATAAGTTGGATGCATCTTTTATTGTGCTATAACTTGACCCTCTAATATTACTTTGGAGTAATCTGAAGTGGGTGATTGGCTACTTGCAGCATGAGCTTTTCAGAGATACAGAAGAAATGGAAAGAAGAACTGGACCAAGAGCTTGAAAGAAAGAGGGGTATGCATCTTGCTTCTATCTTTGTAATTGTCATTTATATAGCTTTCTCATAAAATTATATGTGCACATGAGTTATGCCATTTTGCAAGATTTTGATTCAGATGTTTTCTTTTGAAATAAACTCAAGCTTGTGGAAATGTAGTTTATAATAAGACTTTTGGCAATAGATGAATGTTAAAGTTCTAGACTAAGCTAGGAGAAATAATAATAATAATTGTGAGAAAGCCAAGCGTTGTTATGCATGTACAGTCTCTAGGATTTAAGCTGCTTGTTGTTGAAGAGGGCCTAATTTATTTTATGGTACTTGAAATTATACAAAATTACTAGATTACAGGAATTTTAGGTCCCTGCCTTGAGTTCATTCTAAGTGGTTCTTTCTTTTGGTGTTGATACATATACAGAAAATGGAAAGAAAGGAATTTAATTTTAGGTGCCTATTCCTGAATTGAGTAACAAATGAATCTGAAAATTGTATGTGCAGAAATGATGCGACATGCAGGTGTTGGAAGCAAAACATCATCCCCAAAAGATCGAGCTTTGAACCGGCAGAGAGAGCGGACAAGATTTGCATCTCCTAGCAAATGAGCAGTCGAATCCATTATGAGTTCCAAGCAGGATTGCAGTTTTGTTCTGAGCAGTAAAACATTAAGCAGTATATTCGTGAATACTGTGGTGGATACTGGGGGGCTTGTCCAGCAAGACTATTGTGCATACGAAACGTATAGTTTGAGAGATAAGAGTGTTGTTTGGAGATAAAGTTTCCCTTTTTTTTTTTTTTCCGTTTCTGAGGGGTTTGGCTGCATGTTTTGCAACCAGTGCATCAATGTACAATAATGATGATGATTGATGAAGCTTATGATAGCTTGTGATGCATTTTTTCAGCTTATCAGTGTCACTTCTTTTCTTGAACAGTATTTCATTTGGCAGTTTTATCACATAAAAAGACTTTCCCTCCGTTTAAAATGCTGACCCATTTATTATAGAAACAATCTGAAGTTCATATGGCAAGTTCGTGATTCAGTATAAATTATCCCACAGTTACAAGCTTTTTTCTCCCTTTCAAATAGAAAATTATTCCTAAAGCAATTTACAATACTTACCAAGATCAAGTCTATAGATAAATTAATGGAGCTGCCAATGCTAGTCATATACTTAATAAATTTATAAATTGAATCCATGCAAGAAAATTCCTATCAAGTATTGAAAATAATTTGTTTTTACTTGGCATTCATTCTTTCTTCTAACAAAGTTGACTTGTAAGAAAATCAATTTATTATTCATGTATTGAACAAACAATGGGAATCCATACAAATGCGTATGTGTTCTTGATGAAACAAACCATACAGAATGAAATTTTTTTTGACAAGAATCAACTATGAACATTGATTTTAAAAAGAAAAAAGAAAGAACTCAATTTTCGACCAAGCAAAGCAAAAACACAAAATCAAGTTCTCCCCAGTGAGAACCGCCTTGGCACTGAAACTGGACGTTGTTTCAACCCGCTAATCAACCCATCATTCTTCTGCACACTTTTCCTGCTCTTCAATGGAGATACCAATCTGTTAGCCAATCTGGCAGGCGAAAGGGACCGCCGCAGTTTTGAAGCAGTTGAAATCTTTGGTGATGATTTCTTGCCCAAATTTGCAGCTCTAGTTGGTGATAGGGAAGATTTCTTGCTCAAATTTGCAGCTCTAGTTGGTGATAGGGAAGAAAGTACTGGTGGACTTTTTATCTTGACTTGAAATTTGGAAGCTGAAGTTGGAGACTTTATCAAGAACTTATGAGGAGTTGTGTGCTTATTTCTCGAGATCACCGGTGACCTTGTTCTGCAGAATTTCTGCTGCTGATTAGAATCTGTAGAAAGGAACAAAGGGTTTGGAAAAAGAACTGCCTTTTTAATCCATGGCCTATTCCTTGGAGAAACTCTATTTGCCATATACTTAGCAGCAGCGCCACTGGTTTCTTTCTCCATTTCTCTCTTCTTTGGAGGTGAAACCTTGAAGTTAATGCGCGAGCGAGCTCTCTGGAGAGACGGAGATGTAGATTCCAATCGATTGGCGTGCAGTTTATTCTGCTTTTCTTTCTTTCTTTTGGACTTGAGTTCTGTGTTTTCAGGGGTTGGTCTCTGTTTCCTCTGTTGGGACAAAAGAGTTTTAGGGTCTTCAATGGTGGATTTCTTGGTTTTGATGGCAGCTGCTGCAACTATCTCCCTTGCGAATTGGCTTGCTTGTAGAATTTCTCCCACTGTTTCTCCTACTAGCATTGCCGGTAGTGACATTCTCCTCCATTCCCCTTCATAATCACACATTTAAACCGAAATTGATAATTTGTTTAATGGATGAGAAAAAAAGAAAGAAAAAACCTGCAAATGTATATACCTACTAAACTTGCTGGCAACTTCCCAACAGGAGATTTTTTAGGGGTAGCATTCTTGATCCTTCAGATTGGCAAGCAAAAAAAATTCTTAGTGAAAAAAGCTCTTTTTTTTTTTGAACAATACTTGATAAAATGAAAAAAACCTATGTTTGAATTTACCTCAAAGATTCTTGCTTGCACCTGAGACTTGTTCTTAAGTAACCTCTGGTACTCCTAGGACTGAGGCTAACCCCAGATATTACCTTATTCCCACCTGCAACTGTGTACTGGAGCTCTTGCAATCTAGCCATACATTTATCCACCTTCAAAAATGGATAGGAACCATCAACCAACAAGAATTAGAAAGCAACAAAGGCATGCAAATTTAGAATTATAGCTTGAAACTAAAACCAAAGTTGGAGTCTTTTTATTTTTCTTTCTCCATTATTGAGGAACCAAAAGCAAACCAAAATGGGAAATTCTGTAAAACTGAAAGCTCATTTTCTTTTTTTTTTTTCCTTTTTCTTCCAATTTTCTGTGGAAATCCAAAATGGGAATTTCTGAAATTTACCTTCACCATTGTTGTCAACCCCATTAACCAGCAGGATTAAGAAAATAAAATGCGATAAAAATTTTGAATTGTAACTTTGAATTTATGTTTCTTTACTCCAATTTTTGAGGAACATGGAGCAACCAGAACGGGAATAACTATAAATTTACCTTCTTTACGGTTTCTCTAATTAGAACAGGATCGAGAAGTGGCGCAATTCTCCTCTGCTTTGGTGGGGTTCTTGCTTCCATGATTGCTAACCACACTAAGCCAATAAAATACTCAAGTGGGTCTCAAAGCTCAAAGCTTCTCTCTCTTTTCCTTCTAAATACCCATAAACAAGAGACGTAAATGACAATGGGTTGCAGTTACTGAACATCAATTCATTTCTTTTGCGCACTTGGCTCTCAGTTTTGTCTTCGAAGTGAAACCGAAAAGAAGTCCCCAACGGTCACTTCCTATCTATCTATTCGTATATGGAAAGTTGCGAACGGCTACTTTTGTTTCAACTTAAATATTAAAATACGACCTCTCCATAAGAGATTGAAGAGTGGAAGACCGTTGATTGTGATAGATCAACGGTACATAACCTTTTTCGACTTCCGTTATTCCCACGATGATACACACACTGTACATCCATTGAAAATGAGCAGATCTAATCTAACCCGTTGATTTTTATTTTTTAATTTTAAGAAATTAAGCATACTGGAAAGAGTAGTGGTAAATTTGAATTCTCGCACTTGCACTTATCATCAAAAACTCTGGACGATGATTTGATTTTCACAGTGAAATTTATTTGGTCTGACTTGTATCGTGCAAATTGGGATTAAACCTTACTTTTAGTGTTCATTCTATTTGGTCTGACTTGTATCATGCAAATTGGGATTAAACCTTACTTTTAGTGTTCATTCTACTAGGTATAAACAGTTAGAATTGAAAAATAATATCTTTTTTATGTTCCATCCAATGCTGCTATGTGTTTAGTACATTCGGTATTATTTACATTATTACGAGAGTGCTAAATCATAAGTTAGCATTTATTGCTAAAACTCTAAAATCTTTCAAAACCGGAAAATATTAAAAGGGCACGGGAGAGTTTAGATCTCGAGGGGAATACAATTCCATGCTCCAGAATTTAAGATACAAACAAATGAATATATGTTCAAAATACATGGTCAATCATGCAAGTACACGATTGAGGATAACAAGCTCAATAAATTTGCTTTGACGATAGCAATTTGTGCTGAATTTAAGAAAAAAACAAAAAAAAAATCTTCAACTAGCTAGGAAATTCTTTCATGATTTTATTACATTGGCAGTCTAGGAAGGGATAACATGATCGAAACAGCAGCTCACAAGTTTGGGATGTGTAAGCAAGAAGCATACATTTTTCAGCATATAAAAATCTCATTGCATCATCTCATTTGAGGGCTGAGGGTCGAGAAGGCAACAGTGATGTCTTCCTGTAATTGGCTCCTTTCAACTTTAGGGGACTCCACACCAATGATTTTCTCTGCAACGCAATAACTGTTGGATGTTTTGGTTTCCATGAACCTGCCTGCGTAGGAGGGCTTCCCATGAATTTGCTGCTGCTTTTCATGGTAGTTGGTGACTGGAATTCTGGCAATGGAGTGAACAATCTTGAATATCTGGCCTTTCTTGGGTCCTTAACCAATGAATGCTGCCCTCCAGCACCACTGTTCTTCAATCGTGCTGAATTATGGAGTGGTGTTGTCAAGTTTAGGCTGGACTCTGGACGCAAGGTAGCTATAGATACCCGTCGCCTAGGCTGAATAACCTGTGATTGTGATATATTAGGAGGCCTGACAGCAATCGAAATACGTCTTGGTTGCATAAGAGACTTTCTCTCTGTTCCAGCCATTGTGGTTCTTGCAGTGTTTTCCTTGTCCTGAACAGAAGATGGGCAAGAAGAAGCTGCAGAGTTGGTTTTCCTGAGGAGAGGAGATGGTGGAGGGACTACATTGGTGATTCTTCGCAATGGCATCCTGAGTTTTGAAGGACCCAAAGGCGGTTTTCTCTCTACATTGGTCTTCTCTGCTGCTGCTTTTACAGATTGCAATGAAGACTGGGAAGAAGCAGCAGCGAAGGCTCTGGTTTCCTGCTTCAGTCTTGTCTTCCTTTCCTCCACCAGCTGATTCTCAAGTTCTCGAACCTATTGCCAATATCATTAACTTTATATAAAATACGATAACATATTTACATGTCACAAAGCTAATGGCTGAGATAAAAATAAAAAAATAGTCTAGTTTGACTGAAAATCCAATTCTTGCACATTTGCTCTTGAATTTCCCGAATAGGATTCAACAAATTCAAGTGAAAAAAGCTGCTTCAATGGGTTAAGTATTCATCCAAGAAGAAGCTTTAAAAAGATAACCTAGCTACCTTTTCATGAAGGCTTTTGCACTTGTTTTCCCTGGCAGCAAGCCTCAACTGCAACGATTGCACATTCTCCTGCAGCTTCCTTGTTTCCTTCTCATGTTGTAACTTTTCTGCCTGTTCATTTGACATTTCAAAAATTAACTTGCAGGAATTTGAGGCAAATAAATAAATAAAAAGATAGTGTTTAGTATCCAACAGAGTACACAAACCATTTGCTTATACTTGAAAAGCTCAGTAAGATCTGTGTGTTTGCGAGCAGGGCCATTTTCTATCCCCCGGACCCGAGTGGCAAAATTTAACGAACAGAGAGTCTCCCCAAGATCAGCAGCACTAGGACTTATTTGGACAAACATCAAGGTCTTGCAATCACCTCCTGCATTTCAAGGTTCCAGTTAACAATGGTAGCAGGGTAATCCCAAGATAGTATATGCAACAAAATTTCTAAGTGAAGAAAATTCTAAATAAAAGCGCACCTAGAGAGCTCTGTAGCATATGAGTGAGCTTTGAGTTCCTGAGTTTCATAGAAAAAAACAATTATCAGGTATGCTAATTGTGCAAGACGCAAATGCATGCATTGATAGAGAGACAAAGACCTGTATGGAATGTGGCCTGTTTTTGATGCAAGGGCAGAGATAACATCACCAAGTGCTGAGAGAGATTTATTTATAAATTGAGATTCCTTCAGCCTTTCTCCTTCAACTTCTATCTTCCCCACGCGCTCGCTACCTGCTAAATCGACCAACCAGAGGTGACTTCTTGTAGTCTGCCCATCTATTAGGTTCTTCCCTTTCACAGTTACTCGCAACAAGCTACGTAAAACCAACAATTGCTAATTAGGTTAGAATATTAGAGACTTGGTTTGGGTCAGTTCCTCAATGGAGAAACATAATTCCTGCAAATTTAATTAGTTGATCAATGAACAACCTTGACTTTTACAAAACAACGTTCAACAAAGAACAGGACCTGTTGACTACTTTGAATGTTATCTTAAAGTCAACTTGGAGGAAGAATCAAACAACAGATAAGGAAATTCAGGATTTATCATTACCAGTGAGAGCGGCTGCTGAGTTCATTAGCATTTGTAGATCCAACTGATCTGGCTCTGCCCCCAGACTTAAGTAGCTCCCACACTTCCTCCGTGCCATAAACACGAGCTTCAACAAGCCCTGGAACTTCTTGTGTCCCTTCTGCTGCTTGCTTTATCTCCAACCTGTAAGCATGTAATGAAAATGTTTATCATTCATTCAACTTCACTTTTATCTACAGTCCTATGTAATTGATCATCACCAGCTCCTTATATATATCCCATTTTTGGTCACAATTGGGACTGATAATCTAATAATTACTATAATCTAAAACAAAAAACTTAAGAAGACAGTAACAAAGTGATTCATGAAATCTAATTAATGGCACATGCAATCATTACCATTATCCACATTGCATATTATCCACATAAGAACCTAGTTTAAGGGCTAAAACTAGCACAAGAGACTCACTTTTTGGGGGGCTGGTTGGAGTTTTCCACTAGAAGATCCCTAATCTTCTCATTGTAAACCTCCAACATGCTGACAGATAGCTCATAACTCATAACAGAACTTCTCTCATGCGAAACCTGAAACAACTCCTCCAAGGTTCTGTAGTTCACTCCCCTATTATCAGGGGTGCCCTCCATTGTGAAAGTTTTTCCTGTTCCAGTTTGTCCATAGGCAAATATGCATACATTATAGCCATCCATCACGGATGTCACTACAGGTTTGGTTTGAGCAAAAACAGCATCTGCACATTGCAAAGATGCAGGGTTAAAACTCAAACAGGACCAACATTATTATCATAGAGTTTCAGCTTAAGTTTGAGAAATAAGGTTACCTTGATTATCTTCAGGCCTAAAAACATGGTCAAACTTGAATTGCTTTTTGGAAGAATCAGAGGAAATAATGTTCAGCTCATTATCTATGGATGAGTCAAATTCAACTACACAATTAGAACCACTGGAAATTTCAACTTGGTTCAGTGGTCTACATCTGCAGAAGACCCTAATATTGCCTTTAAGCTCAATCACTTCATTGTATAGCCGCCTACGCTCTGATGACTCCTGTAAATATTTCTTCTTCAAAACTTCATATTCATCATCTGACACCAATTTTAAAACATCAAATACATCAACATGAAGAAGAAAAGGGGCTAACCAAAGTCAAACAAAGACAATACTCACTCAATAACCGAAGAGATTCTAAAACTTCAGGGCCAGCAAATGAATCAGCATTGGCTGTCTTCACCTGGTTAGAGAGAGTGGCATGCTCTCTCTTCAAATTCTAGAGCAAAAGGAATTAAAGTCAGTAAACCAATCAGCAACAAAAAGGTTACTCATCTTAAAATTTGCACGCAATTAGTTTTTCTCATAACCAAATGAATATTGACTCCGTCCTTTTCTTTCCGCATTCCCTGTCTATCTAGCAACCAGAGAGAAGAGTCAAGAGACCAGAAATATCTTACCTGAATTTGACTGCTTAAATTGATAATTTTCTGCAATATCGGCAATGTGGGCCCTGGAGCTGAATGAGTTTCTCCATTTCTGCTGGATGCACTATCCTCATTTATAGAGTTTGTAGTATCCTCAACTACTGTAAGACAACAGTAGAAACATCATCAAAATTAGATAACAAATTCAAATACCGATTATCAAAAGAAATGCATATTTTGAACTCGAATCGCCTATAAAACACTCGATCAAACAAACCTCCCAGTATTCTAAAAATAAAAATAAGAACATACGAAGTTGGATGGCAACTGAGCACCCAAACTCGGACCATCAATCGAAATTCACAAAATAAGAGTAAGCAGAAAAAGTTAGAAGGAAAGCAAGTAACCATCTTTACTAATTCTAGGGTTTTTACAGCATCAATTAAAAAAAAAAATGAAACACTTATCAATTCTAAAGTTGGCTCTTCCTTATAGGTTAGAAGAATATCGATTCTAGAAAATCAGTTACCTTCTTGGCTAGTATCGGCCATTGGGACTTGAACTGAAAGAAAAAAAAAGAGTAAAATCAGCATCAGCAACCTCCCTTAAGAAAAAGAACGAAAACAAAGGAAAAATAATCACGCAAGAGAAAATCAAACCCGAATCAGATTCGCATTTTTCGTTTCTGATATTTTGAATTACGAAATCTGAAACAAGAAATCAAACCACGAAAAAAGATAAGTCGCCAAAAAAAAAAACTTTGGACGTTTCTTGAAATTAAAGAGAAAAACAGTAGAGAAAGCAGTATACAAACCAGAGAAAGATGGATTTGAACTACAATCCATAAAAGTGTGATCGCAGGGCATTTCAATAGCCGGATCTGAAAGAAATCGTGAAGTCCGGCATTAATACAACTAATTCAACAAATAATAAAATAAAAAATCAAGAATTCGTATACGAAGAGAACGTACTAGCCATGGTTGCAAAAATCAAAAGTTGCTGAATTCCTTGCAAAGAATCGCAGATAGAAAAATAGAGAGAGAGAGAGAGAGAGAGAGTTTGAATTGAAGGAATATGTGCCGTTGGATAGAGATAGTGAAGATGGGGGCGGAGCTATTTCTAACGGCTATATGAGCGCTCATTTAAAAGCGAAGCATGGAAATTTATTGGGGTTTTTACAAAATTATACAGAAAAAAAAATAAAAATAACAAAAAATACAATACATCTATAATTTTTTCACTAATACAATTTTTTAAATTTTCAATAACAAAAATATAATTTATATTTTCAAAAAATACAACTTTTCATTTTTAGATATCCAAGGCTGATAATCCAATTTCGCTCCTCTTTCCTTTTTCCGTTGTTATCTCCCTGTGTCACATTAACAAGACGAAGAAGAAGAAGAACTTCTCCAGCTTTGACAGATAGCAAGCAAGCAAGCAGATCATAATGAAACCCCTTCCTATCTGCTTCAATTCCAATGGAACTCGCCTAAGCTCATTCACACATGCTAGCACCGTCTCTGCACTTGATGGTCAGTTTCTGTTTCTTTTAGTCAGTCCCCTTTCTAATTTTTCTGGGTAATTCCTTTATCGTTCACATCTGGAATTGTAATTTAACAATTATAGATACTGTGGTTGAATTTCATGACATCGGTGGTTCTGATCGCGAAAATTATTTTTCTTAATTTGGACCCACACCTTGTATTAACGGTAGGGATTGCTTGCAAACTTCGGACAAAGAAGTTCCGAAATTGTATTTTTTTAATTATTTCTTCATTATTCTAATATTCATGTAATCGCGAAATCCATATTTTGGAATTTTAGTTTGTGGTTTGTAGAAGGGTTGCCTAATCACATTCAAAGCATCATTTTCAATACTTAATTCATGCAACATGGGGCTGAGAAACTGATACGTGATATCTGTGCTCTGTCATTCTTCTTTCAATTTGGTTATTTTTCTGATCGTATTTTGATGTTTCTGTTTGCATGCTTTATGTAGTATGAGGATTGATGAACTCGTGGTAGCAGTCCTTAGTTTTATTTTGCTTATTTCAAATGGAAGAACTTGCAAAGTCTCCTTTATCAAACTTTGTGTATTGAAGTTGATCGCATGTTGATGTATGGACTCGTTGAGTGATGAGTTGCCATTGTTTAGTGGTTTGGGGTTGTGGAAGTTACATGTACAATCAGCCTTAGTGCTCAGTTCTGTGTCAAAATAAAATGCTGATTTAGTATTTAATATTATGGAATCTAAGATGGGAAGGTCACGAAAATGGTGGAGACTGCTGCCTTTAGTGCTTTCGTTTTGATTTCGAGTTTTAACTTTAAAAAAAGAAGGAAAAAAACAAGGAGGTTAGTCCCTCCATCCATCGCAGTGCCATAATAGATCGAGCAAAAAGATAAACCCAATAGATGCGCCCTCACGGTAATAGTTCATTGTTTTAGTCTCTATTAAATTATAGATTTTGTCAGACTCTCTTAAAACATAGCCTGCTAGCAATTTCTATTCTATAGCTAACGTGGAGATCGTCTATAATATTTTTATTTAATTTTTTAATAGTGAGTAAATATTCATTTAATTGTTTATATTATTTTTCAAATAAAATTTTAAATAACTCTCTTCAATAATTTGTCTATTTCATTTTCTTCAGATGTGTTAAAAAATTTAGTTATTATGGTTAAGGGATAAATTGTTACTATGACTTTTTTTATTATAAAGAATAATTAATTATTATTGAAACTATAAAAATCATAGTTAATAATATAATATCAAAAATTTAAATTGAAATTAATAAAATAAATTTAAATAGGGTATAATAGATAATTTATAAATTGACTATAATATGAAAAAAAGGAAAGTGTAACATTTAAGGATAAATTAAAAAGGAAGAATAGGCACAAACTATGGAACAATGATTTTTATTACAAATTTGAATTTCTTTATTTTTTTTTTCAATTTTTTGCTATTTTGAATTTTTTTAGTATGTCTTACATTTTTGCTTTAGTAAAATTGAGATTTAATATCGGAATCAATTTGCACACAGTGTGTACATCTAGTACACATAATATATACATGCTATACACAGCATGTACATCTAGTACACACCATGTGTACATGCTGTACACAATGTCTACATCTAGTACGCACCGTATGTACATGCTATACACAGTGTGTATATCATGTACACACCGTGTGTACATGCTGTACACAACGTTACATCTAATACACACCGTGTGTACATGTTGTACACAGTGTGTACATCTAGTACACATAATATATACATGCTATACACAGTGTGTATATGTGCTATATACACCGTGTACATCTAGTATACACCACTTAATCCTTTTAATATTTCAAATGTTGGAGTGTCAAATGGAGGATCAATTGCAACAATTGTACATATAAAAATCAATCAGTCACATTTTGGATGGTTTAAAATTGCTTTGGAAATATGAATGCTCCTTCCTTTTGTGACTTTGTATTCTTTTGACAAGTTGGATTTTATTTTATGATATTTTGTACCATTATAGAAGCAGATGCCATTGCTTTCAATTGACATTACCATAAAATACATTTGGCAGATGTCGTTTCAATTCTTTTGTCTCTGTAGAATTTTCCATAAAGTTTGAAAATCTATCCAAAAAAGAAAATAAAGAGATATAGTTCAAGTTTGTTTAATGTTCCAATATTGAAATTGACAATTAGTAATAAAATTGCTTGTAGAATTAGAATTGTCGATGCTATTATTATTATTATTATTGCTATTTGTATATATGATGATCTCAATCAGAACAGTAACAAAAGTATGTTAAGCATTTGCATATTTAATAAACAACACATTACAAGAAATATTCAATTACAAGAACTATTTGCAGAACTACTCAAGAAAAACCGAACCGATTTACAAAAATAAAAAAAAACGCATGACTTCAAGGAAAACATAATTACGCCAAAGAACGCATCAGCATAATGACATAATATAATGGCTCTTCTTTCGGAACTCCCTAAAAATGCATGTATTTTTTTTCCCAGACAATGTAAGACTAGTAGATTGTTCATAACTTATGAATTGATTTCTCCTACATAGAATTATAAATAAAAAAAATACATGCAATCTGGCTCCTGATTGCTCTTCGGAAACATCTTTACTGGGGAGAGAAACAGAGGAATCTCTCCATGGTCCATCCGTTGATATACTTCTTCCAGCTCATAAAATGTATTGCAAAAGACCCAATATTCTTATAAATATTTGAGAACTGATCCAAAAGCATGCCAAAAAAAAAAAAAGGTAAGAGTCCAAATTATAAACGAAAGAAGGCATATCCTGGAGCTGAAGAGGAGGCAATCCTGGAATAAGAATTTATGGGTCCGAAATAGGAAGTTTGATAAGTTTCTTATGGATATGATAATATATAGAATCAATAGCACAAGACTGAGTGAAAAAAGTAGCAGCAACAACCCCAAACTCCTTGGCAACATCAAGACACCAAGGCATAAATGCATCATAAATTATACAATCTACAGGGCAACCTGAAAAATTCAATCTTTGAACAAGATTGAAAAGGGTTCTAGACCAGACCCGCCAGAAGGTTTCCAGGTAAGCGTCGATGCTATCTGATTGGGCTATACCGGCTTCATCGTAGCCATCGGATATGGTCTCAAGTGAAATGGAAGAAGAAGAAGAGGGTGTTGACTGAATAGTTTTGAAAGCAGCTTTAGTAGTGGTGAACGTGATATTGAGTCCTTTGTGTTGAAGGCGTTTGGAGAATTGAAGCATAGGGTTTATGTGGCCTTGTGCTGGATATGCTATCACCAAACAATGTGCTCTTGATCTCTTCTCCTCCATTTCTCTCTTCGTCTCTCACCTTCAATTTGTAGAATTTCTTTTTTATCGTTAACGGCTAATACCATTTCTAATTTTAAATGTTGATTTCAAAAAAAACAAAAAGAATAAAAAATAGAGATTATCAGAAGAAAGCAATTAAAATGGTTGTGGGCAAGATGAGAGAAACAGGGAAGGAGAGTTTTAAAGAGAGAGAAAGTAAATGGAAGAGAGAGAGATTTTGGTGGAGATAAACAGGAGGGGAAGGGCATTTTTTGTTTAAGTAAAAAAAAATTGTATTTTTGAAAATGAAAATTTAAAAAATAAGGCTAACGAAATATTATAAAAAATGGTTGTATTTTTTGAAAAAAATGATAAAAACTTGGCATTTGAGGTAATTTCCTCAAATTTATTTGAAAAAATCATTATTTGAGTTCTTAGTTGGTTGGGTTTTTAAGAGAAAGCCCACAAGGTTTTCATTCAGTATAGCCCATTGAGGCCCTGTAAAATTGGGCCCAGCCCAGTTCTTTTGATAAAATAATTAATAAGGTGATTTTTTAATACAGTTTGTTAGTTGGTAGTTAAAATTCATGGCTTCTTCAATCCCAAGCTGCTGCTCCTGCTATCCCTCCTGCTCTTCATCACCGAACAACGCAGCCTCTACCACTCACTTTCCCTTGTCTTTTTCACTTCCAGTCTCTAATGGCTACAATAAAGTTTCGCATTCTACCTCAAGAATCTATGCCAAGTTTGAGAAATTCCAAGGCGAATCTCCTCAGGACAATCTTCAATTACAGCCACAGCCACAAGAGGAGAAGGAAGAAGACGACAGGTTCTTTCTCTTTCATTAACCCTTTCTTTTCTTTTGTTTTAGTTTATCTTAAGAGTCATTCGAGCATAATTGGGGAGTGGATTTTGAGGGTTCTTGTGTTTCGTGAAAATTGCAGCTTGTTGATTGACTGATTAATGTATACTTCTGATTAGCTGTACATTTGATACCACTTTATTCAAATTTGATTTTATAGGTGTTTAAATTCTCTGGTTTCCCCCTAATAATTTTACTGAATTCGGTTTTTCAGCTGCTTGCCTTCTGACTTGGAGGGTGCAGTCCAGCAATCTAGCCAAGCAAGTGCCTTATTCGTATCTTCTGGTGGAATGAGAGCCATAGTACGTGCCAGAGTGAAATGTAATCTCATTAGTGGAAATTAGAATTAAAATCATTCCTGGTTTAATTTCTCTCTAAAGGAACTTGTTGGTACCTTATTGCTGAGATTATTGAAAACTCAGATGAACCCTCTAGCCTTTCCTTTTCTTTTTTATTCTGAAAGTTTCCATTTAATAGTTATGAAGTTATGCATTTGCATACTGGTTAAGCATATTTTGTAATACTGCTCCACTGACTCCATTGAAAAAAATTATTTTTCTGCATTTTAAATTCTCATTTGATTTATGGCTTTGTAGTTCTAATCACTTGAATGAATCCAGGTGGAGCTGTTAATTCCTCAGCTGCAGTTTCTAGATGATGAAGGTGCGCAAGCTGAGCTCTGGGAACTTTCAAGGATTTTCTTGGATACACTTATTGAAGAAACAGGATCTCAGGCAATGAACTTCATTCTTATCAGAGTTTTTTCAGTTATAAAACTTAGATATGTGGAATTTCTCTTAAGGTTTCTATAAAAGACTAGGTGCGTGGACATGGTTCTACATCAAAGATGAACTAAGCTATACTTAATTTTGAGTGCCAGATAGTGACCAATAAAATGGAAAATGAAAAAAAAAATTGAAAAAATAGTGTAGCCTTATGAAGATTACCTTACAGGTTGGCTAGACTATCCCTTGCCACACATATACACCCACAGCCATGCATGCCAGATAAATTGGCTAAACTTGTTGATAAGTTTTAGCCCCATTTAAAGCAAAGATTTTTGTATTCCAGTTTCATTTAAGCATCTAACTACATATTGCTGGATGGCAATGTTTACCGAATGACAAAAGATGTTTGCCTTTCTTCCAATTTGTACATTTAGTTTCTTCACATTCAATTTTGAGCCGCAGTTTCTAAAGTCTAGAAACATAATCTGCAGAAAATTAAAGCCATATTTCCTGATGCTGGTGCTGCTGCACTGCTAAAATATCAGTGGAAAGATGCAGCATTTGGTTTTGCAAGGTAATTCCTCCATGTTGATGAAAATCTCTTTAACAGTTTCAGCTTGTTGAATAGGTCTTTTGAAAAAAAATTAAATTGATTGGAGTTCTTGTTGTAACATATGGATTCGTTTGGCTTGTGTCTGTTTGCATCTATGTGCTTTGCTTTTGTCCAGCTTAAGTGACCGGAAACCTGTTGAGAGTGAAGACGAGATTGTGGTTACGGTTGTTCCTGATTATCAGATGTTGGGATATGTAGAGAAAATTGCATCTAGTCTCTCCGATGAACCGGTACTATATATATTAATCTTCTCAATTATTTATAGCAGGCAGTTCTCATGATACAAAATTCTGATAACAATATGCACAATCTTTTACGTTTATATCCTGAGTTGATGAAGTTTATTGACTCATTCAGCAAAGATAAGCATTTCTTCATTTTGTAAATAACTCACAACAATGTCAATGTAATACTTTCAGAAAGCTGGTAGCTGGATGGCTTTGTTATAGTAGTTTGGCCTTTTAGCTGCAAGGTTCATAAAAAGCTTTATTAAATAAAAGAAATAAACTCCTTTCCGCTACCTTGTACATAAGAAGAGAATCCTGAATATGTATTCTTTGATACATAAAATAGGAATATTAATGTATTAAAGAAAAAAAAAACCGCATCTAGTCAACTTTGCCTGGCATCAAATAATATACGTAAGACTCATTAATTTAATCAGCAGGTTCATGTTACATGTCCTATTCATAATGGATTGTTTCCTGATAGTATCCCTCATACTTTATCAGCCAAGGCCTCTCATCATGTGGAACCCACGTCTCATCAGTGAAGATGCTGGGGTTGGCATCAATGTTCGCAATTTACGTAGATACTTTCTGAGGTAAGTATCTTTACATTGGCATTTAATTTGCTAAATGTATTGTCTAGGATCAAGTTTGTACAAAAATAAAACTTTTGCATAGCTCAGACGAAAAAACCTCCTAGCAATCCCCCCATCACTTATCATAATTTTTTCTTCATGTATGGCCTTCTTTTCTTACTTTTTCAAAATATGTGGCTTTGCTTTATTGCCATTCCAGACAAGATTTTGACACCTGCTCCCTGTTGCTTCTTCTCTAACTTAAATAGTAGAATGTGTTTGAACGCATTCATACTTATCTAAAGCACATTAAGGTCATACTTTGTAATAGGCTTGACAGTTGTGTCAAAAGACTTTGATTTGCACGGCATAACTCAGCATTTTCCAAATTTTCAATTAGCTGTCCAACTCTCATGATAAAATCTAAGCCTTTCTTACATGTTTTATATGGATATTTTTGTTGGGTTTCGAAATATTAAAATTAAAAAAATTCGCTGCAGAAAGTTAAACCCACCATGAATCCAAGTGATCCGATTGATTCAATAGAAGGAGGAGTGTAACGATTACCAACCTCTTGAAGAGCAGACAAATCGAATCGTAGGTGCGACTTCACGCGAAACGACATCTTCTACCGGTATCTACACGTGAATGCAACAAATAGAATCGTCCGGGATGCTAGCTCCCTTCTTTGGCGGCTAGGGTTTTTCTCTCTTTTGAGATTACAGAAAAAAACAATTTTTCTTCTTTCTCTCTTAAGTGGCAGCTACTTATTCTTCTTTTGCTTAATTAGGGTTTTATATATACATCTCTATATATATAGTTGACCTAACCCTAATTAAGAGAGAAAACTTCGGGCCCACTTGTATTATGATAAGAAATACCTTATTTCTTATTTAAAAAAGAATAATAATAATAATATTAATCTTAAACATTATTATTATTATTGCTTATTTCGAATTTTAATTTATTACAAAATAAAATTAGAAATGCCCGAATTAATCGTTAGTCCATTAATCACATTCTATGTGTGTGATCCAATAGATTCATATTATATTGGCAGTGAATCCCAATTCCATCACGGGCCCACAAGTTATAAGCTGTCTCTAGCAAAACATTATGACTACCCAAATAATATGATTATCGTTAATTCGATTTTAATCTAATAGAACATGTTATAATCCGTTTGTCACACGATATCTTGTTTGAACATAAGTCATGATCCATGTCAAACTTATATAGTCCAAACATATAATTTATCGATCATTAAGTAGACTGATAATATCAAATGATATTAATCGCTCCATCGATTCATTTGAGTACGGCCATACATTTCTCAGTCCTACTTATCGAGGGGCCCAATAGATATCTCTCTCATAAGAGAGGGGCAAATTCTTTCTTGATTATTCACTATTCTCTCCATGATTCTCATTATGTCCAATCATAACCTTTATGATTATCCGATTAAAGATAATGTTTGATTATATTAAAAAATAATGTTCGTCATATAGGATACTGTGATAATATCAGGTTTATGGATCGATAACATAATTATTATGAGATCACTAATGACATTAATCCATGTAATATCTCATTGTGGGTTTATCCAATACTCTGTTTTTTAACAAGTACTTATAAATTTAATTCATATCACTACATATATAATCATTCCATGATTATCAATCAAACTTATACTAGTTTTTATTTATCATTAATTATTTAATAATAAATAACTAGAGATAGTCAAGATAACATTAAATTGTTATTTACAAACATTATTATAACGTAACATGCTAATAATATAATAATATGAAGAAAATCCAATTTTACAAAATGAAATGTGACATTACATAAAGGGCCTAATATTTGGCCTAGGGCATAACCACTAACAATTTTATCCCCTCAATTTAAACTTGCTATTGCGTAATGAGTCAAATTTGTTTTGCAGCACTTTCACTACAGTTTACTCGATGAGACCGCTACCTTCTGGTGCCGTCTTTAGGTGCTATCCAGGGTAAGACCCATTCTACATTTATTATACATTTTAACCACTTTTGCCTTATTCTGGACCCTTGTTTTTAACTGTTGCTGATTATCGACTGGCATTTACCCCTCCAAGATCTGCCAAACCCAGACTATTCTTTGGTAGCCAATTTTGAGTTACATGTTTATATCTTTGGACCTACATTACAATATTTCTTAGTAAATACCTCGGATTCTCCATGAAAAGTCTGTCTTCCACAACAAAAAGCCTATTACGTTTCAGTCACGTTTCTTGGAATGACTGTAATCACCACAGATTCTTATTTTCTTTGTTCCAGGATGTGGAAGGTGTTTTATGATGATAAAGACAGACCAAACAGATATTTGCTTGCCAAAGAATTCATAAGACGTCCAGATGCCGAAGAACTTGAGGTCATTTGCCATTAAATTGATTAGCCCAAAAAAAAAAGGAAATAGCATTTATTACTTACTAATTCAGGTTTAATGATGATGTGCAGATAATATTTGGAACTGTGGAAGAGAAATCAGAGGAAGGCTCATCTTTGTTTACCAGAGCAGCAGGTGTCTTCTCTTTCATTAAACCGATTCATGAAGGCCATATCAAAGTAGTATTATATAGTATTAGTTTTTCAGGATGGAGAATCAAGTCTTTTGACTCTGTTTATTGACAACAGCAATGTATTTATTAACTTCTTCAAAATCAATGAGAAATTTTTGTAAAATATACAGCCTTATATGATAAACTTTTAACCAAAACTTTGCTATCTACAATCACAACTTCTCTCTCTGTCAGTTTGTACGTTCTGTTAGCTCAGCCAAACATGGAGTTCTGTGATAGAAATTGGCTCTTAAAACACTAAGAGTATGCATGTACAATCCATTTGAATACAGTCAAAAGTCAAAACCAATCCACATGTTGGGTTGAAGTCTTTGGTTGCTTCTTTGGCCTCTGAAACCGATTATTCTCAAACCTCGCTTTAACTATGAGTGAATAAAGCAAGTCAGCCTCTGCTGAGCAATCATATGGTGCATCAATGATACTGCAATCAGATGCAACCAGAGATTAACCATAAATATGCTATAAAGACATTCCATGGCTATAGACAGCTGAAAATGTAGTTTCTGTTAGAACTACTGTAGCTGATACTATTATTGGCAAGCGAAGCAAGAAACAAAATTCAAAATAAGGACATTTACCTGTCCAGTAATTCCTCAAGAATAATTCTCTGTGAATATGTCACATAATGGATACAACTTCTCGGGCACTGACCAACAGCGACCTGAACTTGGTAATCTTCACCATGCCCTAATCAAATGAATTGGAATTTAACGAGTTTGAAATATTGGTATATCAGAATTCTCTTTGCAAAGCCAGATCATGTGCCAAAATTGTCTAGGCATGCTCAAATAATACTAAACTATACGACAATCAAATCCTGGACTGAAATATATACAATTTTTCCCTATATTATTGCTCGTGAATGCAAGCTCACAGAGAAAGATGAACATTTAGAACCTGCTGGTAAATTGACCAACCTTGAGATGTGGCCCTTGCCATTCCAGTTGAAGAATCAAATGCAAAAGCATGAGGGGCTCTTTGTACACATGAATAAGGACACCCTGCAAATATATTTGAGGAGCAAATGGATAGAATTCAAGCACATATTACACAGATAAGCTTGTTAAGACAAGAGAATGCATGTGCTCACTATCATAATGGCTACTGGATTTGCCATTTGTGTTACAAGGCAGCATCTAAAGGTTCATACATTGATTATGTGATGATGTAAAGATCTAAAAAATTGTATACATCCATTATTACTAAAAAAAAAAAGAAAGGTGTCATAAACTTTAATGCTATTCCGATCTATACATAAGATTTCGTCATAAGACATTGAATGACACAAAATGAAAGTACCATACCACATCATACATATTCCCAAATATGTTAACAATTTACCATACTACAACATACCATACAATAAAATAATACCATGGCACACCTCATCCAAACAAGGTGTTAATGTTAGAATCTCCAATTTACACATAAGATTTCATCGCAATACTTTGAATAACAAAATGAAACACAAATGCTAAGTACCTTTGCCAACGCAAAGAATTTGGTTAACAAAGATGTCAAATGCTTCACTCTCTGGCTCATCAAAAGGATCCAAACATTCCCTACAGATGCATCTCCAGCAGTAAGCACCAATAAAATGAAAAATTCAGTTAATAGAAACCACCAGTAGTTGTCTTGATTAAAAGAATACTTGTAATTAAACATTATTAGAACCATAACACACACACACACATCACTTAATAGACTGACTAAATCAAGAAACCACTTTACAAAGGTCTATGAAGTATTCATACAGACCAAATTGTGGACATGAGTTGTCAAAATATGTGTGAAAGCATAATTATAGGATGTCTTTGATTGTAGCAATTGGATAGTTTTAGAAGTTTACTTAATATAGAATTCTTACTTAATATAGGACTCTTGTTTAGGATGTAAAATGTTGTATATATATTTTCTCCTATTTTGGAGATGTATATGACGTTGAACACAGTTTGACATGGTATCAGAGCCATACATGTTCAAGAAAATTCATTATTAAAGGCTAGAATGGCCAACCTGAACTCTATTGTCCCAATCACTGAAAATAATCCAACACAACCGATTATCATCCATCAAGATACTTCTCCTTTTCCAACCAGTATCATACTAGATGAAACAAATTATCCATTATGGTCTCAACTTATGGAGATGCGTATTGGAGCACGCAACAAATTCGGATTTCTTATTGGAGAATCGAAAAAACCTTCACCTGAAAATCCCACCTATGCAACGTGGGTTACTGAAAATCAAAGAGTGAAAAGCTGGCTTATTGATTCAATGAATTCAGTATTGATGCAACGTTTTATACGATTGTCAACAGCTAAAGAGATATGGGATGTTGTATCTAAGACTTTTTATGATGGCTCGGATGAAACTCGCTTGTTTGAATTGAATCAAAGATCTTTTTCTACCAAACAAGATGGCAGACCTTTATCAATATATTACAATGAACTTGTTGCTATATTTCAGGAAATTGATCACAGATCTGTCTCTCAAGAAGGAACGGTTGAAGGAGTGGTCCACTTACATTCAGCAATGGCCAGGCTTCGAGTACATATCTTTCTGAGTGGACTGGATTCTGAGTTTGATCAAGTCCGTGGGGAGATTCTACGAAGGGACTCGAAATTACATCTGGAAAGCACATATGCATATGTACGAAGAGATCGTCAACAACGACAGACCATGGAAGGCCTTCAAAGCCAACTGTCTGAACATTCAACTATGATGACTATGCAGATCCGGAAGCCAAATGGAAAGCCTAACAATTTTACATGTAGTCACTGCGGTGAGAAAGGCCATTCCAAGCAAAAATGTTTCGAGATTGTTGGCTATCCTAAATGGTGGGATTTCTCAAAGAAGCCGAGAAAGAAGGTTGCTGGAAAAGCCTTGGCAACTACTTCAGATGAATCCCTGTCCAATACTGAAATTCCAAAACAACCTATAGCAAATATTGCTCACTCAGGTATTGTTGGTAATGCACATGTGTTTTCTGCAAATTCTAGGAATAATACTTGGATTATTGATACTGGTGCATCTGACCACATGATTCGAAATTCTGATCAGGTTAACTCTTTTTCTTCATCATCCCAGTCTGTTGTGCCTACAGCTAATGGAAATACATATCCTATTCTAAGGGAAGGATCTGTTGCTTTGTCTAAGAAACTCACTTTAAAATCTGTCTTAGTTGTCCCTTCTCTTGAACATAATCTCTTATCTGTTGGCTAAATCACTTCCAATCTTAATTGTACTGCAACTTTTTGGCCTGATTTTTGTGTTTTCCAGGATATTCTGACCAAGAAGATTCTTGGTTATGGTGTTAAAAGAGGCAAACTCTATTACTTGGAATTAATAAAGCCGGCAGAGCAAGAGTTCACTCACATCTGTCACGTTAGCAGTGCAGAAAAAAATCAGGCATCAGTATGGTTATGGCATCGCCGATTGGGCCATCTCTCCTTTGGTTATCTTAAAAAACTGAAACCACATCTGTTTGCTAAATTTAATGATTCAGATTTTCATTGTAGTATTTGTGAACTAGCAAAGAGCCATCGTGTTTCGTATTTGCCAAGTTTGAATAAAAGCTTAGAACCTTTTGCTGTTATACATTCGGATATATGGGGACTTGCAAAACTTAGTTCATTCTCAAATGCTCGATTTTTTGTTACCTTTATTGATGAATGCACGCGAATGACATGGGTATCATTACTTCGAAAAAAGAGTGATGTTGATTCTATCTTTCAGGAGTTTTACTATATGGTTAGAACTCAGTATCAAAAGTCTATTCAGGTTTGGCAAACTGACAATGTTGCCAAGTTTGTGGGTACATCTCTTAGAACATTCTTAAACTAACAGGGAATTCGTCATCAAACCTCCTGCACTTACACCCCACAACAGAATGGATTAGTGGAACGAAAAAATAGACAAATTTTGGAAGTAGTCTGTGCCTCTCTATTTGATATGAACATGCCCAGACAATATTGGGCAGAAGAAGTCAAATCTGTTGTCTACCTTATCAATCGAACACCATCTCGTGTGATTGATTTTCAAACTCCCCAACAGAAATTGCAGTCCTTATTATCTATTCCTCATATTCCTAACCTTGAACCCGGATCTTTAGTTGTACCACATATGTTCATATTCCAAAAGTTTTGAGAAGCAAATTAGATCCATGTGCCAAGAAATGTGTCTTCATTGGATATTATGATTATCAAAAAGGATACCGGTGTTATGATCCATAAGCTCGTAAAGTTCATGTCACCTTAGATATCTTTTTTCAGGAGACTGAGCCATATTATTCAAAAGAAGCTTCTACTTCTCCTCTTCAGGGGGAGAATTTGGGTGAAGAGGATAAAGAAGCAAACAGTTTACCGATTTTTAATGATGATGTTTCAGCAGAATTGAAATACATCAGTGAAAGACTTCAAACAGATGGAAGTCAACATGAATTTGATGGAGGTCAAGGCACTCTTGGACGTGAACCTGATGGAGGTCAAGGCAGTACTCTTGATCATACTCATGGCACAAGTGAACATGAAGAAGACTTTGAGAACAGAACAGAACCTGAAGAAGACTTCGAGAATAGAACAGAGTTGCCAATTTTAACGCCACTAACTAAAGAATCTGGTCAGAATATATCAGCCTCTAGTTCCGATACAGATTCTCAGGTAATCTCGCCTCCTAGCCTTGTTATTCTTGAACCTTCTGATGAGATAAATATTCGGTCCAATAAACTTATTGTTCCTCCTGAAAACTTAACTTCTAGATATCCACAAAACGAAACAATATGAACCTGATCCTAAGGCAAATGTTAAATATCCAATAAACAATTTTATCTCCACTCATAGATTGTCTAAGTCATATGCACTTGCTATTAATCAATTATCCAGTATTTCTATTCCTAGTAATGTGCAGGAAGCATTAGCAGATCATAGGTGGAAGACAGCGATGAATGAAGAAATGGAGGCTTTGCAAAAAAACTCTACATGGGAGGTTGTTTCATTATCCAAAGGAAAGAAAACCATTGGATGTAGATGGGTATTTACAACGAAACTCAAAGCAGATGGAAGCATCGAGAGATTCAAAGCAAGACTTGTAGCCAGAGGCTATACACAACGGTATGGGTGGACTATCAGGAAACCTTTGCCCAATCGCAAAAATTGATACAATTTGCATTCTCGTATCCTTAGCTGTTAATCGTGACTGGCCACTTCATCAATTTGATGTGAAGAATGCGTTTTTTCATGGTGAATTAGAAGAGGAAGTATATATGGAGTTGCCACCAGGTGTGAAATGTAGTCCAATAAATAGAGATAAAGTGTGCAGATTAAAAAAGGCGTTATATGGGTTGAAGCAATCACCTAGAGCTTGGTTTGAGAGATTTTTCACTGCAATGAAAGCATTCGGTTATAAACAAAGTAATGCAGACCATACTTTGTTTGTAAAACACAAAGAAGGGAAGGTAACAATTTTAATTGTATATGTTGATGATATGATCTTAACAGGAGATGATCATGAAGAGATGAAGTTAGTACAAGAGTATTTGGCGGCTAAGTTTGAAATGAAGAATCTCGGACAACTGAAATATTTCTTAGGCATCGAAATAGCTCGTTCAAATCAAGGGATCATTTTGTCACAGCGAAAATATGTGTTGGATCTACTAACTGAAACCGGACTACTTGCTTCCAAACCATTAGAAACACCTATGAAAGTGAATCACAAGCTTGGAATTTTTCCTAATCAAGTCCCAACAGATAAACGACATTATCAAAGGTTGGTTGGAAGACTAATTTATTTGTCTCATACCCGACCAGATATAGCATATGCCGTAAGTGTGGTTAGTCAGTTTATGCATGAGCCAAGTGAAGAACGCATGGAAGCAGTATATCGCATTCTGAAATATCTAAAAGGAGCTCCTGGAAGAGGGTTGTTATTTTCAAAACATGATGCCTCTAATATTGAAGGATATACAGATGCAGACTGGGCAGACAATCAAACAACCAGAAGATCTACGTCTGGTTACTTTACCTTTGTAGAAGGTAATCTTATTACCTGAAAAAGTAAGAAACAGAAGGCTGTTGTCAGATTAAGTGCCAAAGCAGAATTTCGAGGTATGGCAAATGGGGTATGTGAATTGTTATGGATTAAACGTCTGTTATTAGACTTGGGAATTGAACATTCAAAACCTATGAATCTCTATTGTGATAATAAGGCAGCCATTGAGATTGCACAAAATCCAGTTCAACACGATCGCACAAAACATGTAGAAATCGGTAGACATTTCATCAAGGACAATGTGGATCAGAAGATTATACAGTTTTCGTTCGTCAAGTCCGAACAACAGCCTTCTGATATTCTTACAAAGGCAGTTCCAGGAAAGAAGTTTTACGATATAATTGGCAAGTTGGACATGTTGGATATTTTTGCTCTAACTTAAGGGGGAGTGTGGACATGAGTTGCCAAGATATGTGTGAAAGCATAATTATAAGATGTCTTTGATTGTAGCAATCGGGTAGTTTTAGAAGTTTACTTAATATAGAATTCTTATTTAATATAGGATTCTTGTTTAGGATGTAAAATGTTGTATATATATTTCCTCCTATTTTGGGGATGTATATGACGTTGAACACAGTTTGACACAAATCAATAACAAAAAGCCATATAAGATAAATGGTTTTCATATCAAACCATCCAACACATCTAAACACTACTTTTCAGCAATATATCACTAGTTTGGTCAATCAATGAATTCCGAAAAGAATAAATGTAGCAGTATCCCCTCTAGAGAATTCCTGGAACCAAAATTTTACCTTTCGATGATCTCTGATCTGCTGCAATTGGATAATATCTGGAAAAGGAAAAAAATTAGGTTTGGCACACAGCAGTTTCCCTAAAATTCCCAAAATTGATACTTAAAAATCAGAAATTGGTACCTCATAAGCTTGAATCACCCGGCGAATCATAGAATCGGAATCCTTCCCATCTCTACTAACATCAGGGTGGAATCGCTTCACCTTCAGGACCACGATGGAAAATTTAATCAACTAAAAGATACAAAAAAGAAAATAGATTGATTAAAAAGGTTATATTTTTATATTAAAGAATAAATCTTTCATACTTTGGCTCGGAAAGCAGCTTTGAGGTCGGCGGCTGAGCAGCCCGGATTAACACCGAGTATGGTGTAAGCAGAGGAACTGGAGAGAGGAATATCCTCCCCCATTCTCTCTGTGCAGTGAACTGTGAATTGAAGATTTGAAGTAAAACGGAGAGGGTTTGTTGAATTGAAGGTGGAGAAAAAATTGCGAGAGCTGGGATTTGTAGCGGAGTGTTGAAATGAAAGAATTGGAGAGATGGAACTCCGGAAACAAAAGCCCGCCATTTCTGTTGCCTCCCGCGGGAGTAGCTAACTTGCTGCTGCAGACAGAGTACCTACTTTAACGAACTCTCTACTAAAACAAGAGCCATTGCATTCTGGATTTATTTATGCACTTCTAAACGCTGCGTTTTACACAGCAGATTTTGCTAATGGACGTGTTTGCTTTTCTCTTTTTGAGAGCATTCTTTTACAGATTAATATTTAATACTCTGCCAATTTTACTCAACGCAGTACTATTTGAATTTTATTACATAAAATTAAAAACTCATTAATTAGGAATAATTTTACAGAACATTCATTATAGTTTATTAAAATATTTTTTATTATTTTTTAAAATTATATATTACTATCTTATTAATTTTTAATATATATAAAAATAAAATAAAAAATTATGTAATTAATAATTTTAAAATTTAAAAGTTGACATTTAAAGTGAAAAAGAAAATGTAAAAATTGCTATATTGAGTGGAATTAATTCAACCAAATCGTTTTGAGTTTTTTTTTTTTTTTAAGGGTCCGTCTAATACATGACACTAAAGTGAACCCTAGAAATGGGATTTGGAACTCGCAATTATAGATTTCTTTATTAAAAAAATTAAGATATTTATTAAATAATTTTTATAATTAATTTTGAATTATACACTTTAATTTTCATAAGGGATAAAAAAGTATAATATTTAAATTTTTTGAAATATTTTTAATAAAAATAATTTTTAATGAATAAAATAGCAATTTTGGGGTTCGATAAAATTGTTTAGTTTTTAAATGTTTATAACCATTTTTAGTTGAAAATTAATTCCCAATAAATAAAATACAATTTCAGCTCAAAAGAAAAGTTACATGATATTAATAAAACTAATTAAAGTAAAAATATATATAGTATGAATAAAATTTTTTTTCTTATTAATTATCACAACTGAATAATCAAATTGGGATATTTATAGATACAAAATACAAGAGATAGACTTCTACTAGAATTGGGAGAAAGATAGAGTTTGATAGTCGTCCGAATACTTGATAATTATTACAATACTTTTTCTTGGATGACTATACCCTATAAATATATCTCGTTAAAATCTTGTTAAGAAAAATTTAGTGGGATAAAAACTTAGTGAAGGAAAACGATTACAATATTTATAGGTAATATACTTCCCTTAAAAAAATACAATAATTACAATATTTATAGGTAATATACTTCCCCTAAAAAAATACAATAATTACAATATTTCATTAAACTGAAGTATCCCAATACTGTTTACATACTTTCTGAAAATTGAAATTGGTAGAGTTTTGGTAAAGAGAATAGCTGGTTTGCTACTTGAGAAAATTTTGCGATTTCTTCATACTAATTTAGTGTTGGTCGTTATTCTTGAACAATAATCTACACATTCTTTTATTGTATTGAGTTATGACTTTCAATCACATGAGTTTTCAGCTAACTTTATGAATAACTAACATTGAGTAATTCGATAATTACTAATCTCATAACTAAAATATTTGACATCTTCTGGTGTCTGTGTAACGTCCTCGGATGGCCGCTAGCCGATATTGTTCGCTTTGGACCTTAGCACTCACGGTTTTATTTTTGGGTCTCCCCAAAAGGCCTCGACAAGGGAGAGGTATCCATAGCCTTATAAGGACTATTTCGTTCTCCTCTCTAACTGATGTGGGATTCTTTGACTGAATCCACCTGTATGTGAGAGTTTTTGACTGACTCCACCCCCCTTAAGGAGGCTCAGCACCCTTACTGACACATCAGGCCCGGCCCTATAGCCAACACACCGATTTGGCACCGGCTCTGATATCAACTGTAACGTCTCCGGATGGCCGCTTACCGATATTGTCCGCTTTGGGCCCGAAAAGTACTATTCGCCATCGAAAAGTACTGTTCACGGCTGACCTGGTGTTGAGGCCATTACAGTCTGGACTTCTAGTCCAAATATTTTGTATGAGTCTAGTCTAATTAGCATGGATTGCATCTTTTCCTTTTTGTCGATCATCTTGATATCGACTTTTAATTATTAGATACTCATTACATTATCAATAACAATTATCATCTATTCTCATATAATTTATATAGTTTACCACTAATAGAACCATTTCTAGTGTTGTTTTTCTAGAAATATAGAGTTGTTGATTGGTATTGCTTTTTATCTCTTCTATAGTATCACTTTGAAAATTTTCATTTTATTTTCTTTTAAAAATTTATATCTTCACCATTAAAAGACCTTTCACACTTCTGGCTGACTATAAAATCATTGATAATATTACAAAATGCCCTAGATAGACAATAATTATTGGCCTTTTCCATTTGGTTGTCCAACTAAGGTAAGGCCTTATAGGCCAAATAAAATAAAATTGAACTCAAGAATGGTTAGTAGCTATTTTATTAGATACTCTGAACGATCTCGGGGATATAAATTTTATGATCCCACAAAAGATTATTTTTTGAGATGGAAAATGACAATTTCGTTGAGGATGTTGAATTTATGGGGGCGGGGGGAGAGATAAGGTTATAAACTTTGTCTTTGAAGAGGAATTTATTTCTCTTCCTACAGTTGTAATTGGCCATGATCAGTATCAAAATTTTCTCCCTGATATGGTTCAATAAGCAACACCAGAACCACAAGACAATGTTGAAAATCTCCTGGATCCTGTACAACAGGTTATTTCTTGAAGAACAAACTCAACAACCTTAAGAACAAATGCTATTAAGAAGATCCACTAAAGAAATGAGAAGTGCAATTTCAGATTATTATATTGTATTTCTCCAAGAGCATGAGGTTAACAGTGAGATGATGGAAGATGATCCAATCAACTTCCGTCAGGCTATGGAAGGCTCAAAATTTCAAGAGTGAATCAATGCCATGAATGAGGAAATAAAGTCCATGAAAGATAACGAGGTTTTGGATCTTATCCCATTGGCCAAATGTATGAAACTTGTTGGTTGTAAATGGATATTTAAAACCAAAAAGGATTCAAAGGCAATGTGGAGAGATATAAGGCTCGCCTTATTGCCAAGTGCTTTACTCAAAATGAAGGCATTGATTATAAAAAGACATTCTCTCCAGTTTTATCAAAATACTCTTTTAGAATAATAATGGCACTTATGGCACGTTTTGACCTTGAATTACATCAAATGGATGTTAAGACAACATTTCTCAATCGCGACATTAACAAAATAATTTATATGAAACAACCAGGAAACTTTGTTTCAGAAGATTCAAAGAAAATGATTTGCAAATTAAAGAAATCCATCTATGGACTCAAACAAACTTCTCGTCAATGGTATCACAAATTTCATCAAATTGTCATTTCTTTCGGTTTTCAGATAAATGTAGCTAATAAATGTATATATCACAAGTTCAATGGGAGTAAGTACATTTTCCTAGTATTATATATCAATGGCATATTGCTTGCCAGCAATGATATAAACATATTGCACAAAACTAAGAGATTTTATCAAAAAAAATTGATATGAAAGATCTTGGTGATGCCTCTTTTGGATTAGGAATCAAGATATCTTAGAATCGCTCTTAGGGCATTCTTGGATTATCACAAAAGAGCTATATCAAAAAGATTCCCAAAAGGTTCAGCATGCAAAATTGTAAGCCAAATATACCCCAGTAGTTAAAGGAGATAAGTTTAATCGCAATCAATGCCCAAATAATGGACTCACGAGTCTAAGGAAATGCAAAACATTCCTTATGCTTCAGCTATAAGAAGTTTAATGTATGTTCAAGTTTGTACACATCCGGATATCGCGTACATTGTTAGAATGTTAGGCAAATATTTAAGTGAACTAGATATGGATCACTGGAAAGCAGCCAAAAGGGTTATACGGAACAAAAGATTATATGCTCATGTATAAGAGATCGGATCAATTAGAGATCATTGGGTATTTCGACTTTGAATTTGTTAGATGCCAAGACAGTCGTAGATCCACTTCAGGCTACATTTACTTACTAGCTAGAGGAGTTGTTTCATGGAAAAGTGTGAAACAATCACTCACGGCTTTTTTCACTATGGAAGTTGAATTTGAATTGTGTCATGAGGCATCAAATCAAGGAATATGGTTGAAGAATTTTTACATAGGGCTACGAATTGTGGATAGTATTGAAAGACCATTAAAGTTATTTTGTGGCATTAAATCAGTAGTGTTGTATTTCAACAACAATAGGAGCTCTTCAAAGTCTAAACATATAGACATTAAGTTCCTAATTGTTAAAGAAAGAGTTCATAGTGGTTAGATATCTATAGAGCATATTGTCACAAACTCTATGATTGCAAATCCACTTACTAAGGAATTAATACTCAAGGTCTTTCATGAGCACACTGCTCACATGGGTGATACACTTTTAAATAATGTATCGATTTAGTGAGAGTTTGTACTTACAGATGCTTAAATTTATTTTTGGGTTGACATGTCATAAGGATATTTTATGGATACATAAAGCTTATCATTTTACTAAAAATTTTATACAGTTTTCACTCTTTACTTTATTTGATCTCATTGAGGAATAAGGTTGGACCAGTTGTAAATAAGCATGTTAAAGATCACATTGCATGACATTTCCATGCTACACATCCATATTTGATCCATGTTATTGATTATATTGATATATATGACCATTGTTGGATCCAATTACATTAAATATAACAACGATCACTTTGATCCTGTGTTGATATAATTGATGGATTGGATTGTTAGAGATGATTTCAGTTATGATAGCATTTTTAAGCTCATAAAGTATTATAGTGATATACAATTATTAAGGTTATCACACATTTATATGTATAAGGTCCAAGTGGAAGATTGTTGGAATTTATGGACCTATACAAATTAAATATGTGAATATTATATAATATATGTTATCACAATTTTAGTCCAAATAAATGTGATCTGATTAATTTAAAGTCAAATTAGACTTAATAATCGTCTTATTAAAAATATGGGATTACTTTATAAATGTGTAGAAACCTAAAAAACTTAATCTAATTTATGATGGGCTAATTAGAAAATAAGTCAATATATAAATAGGTTGTAGTCTTGGTTGCATAGAGAACCCTAATCCTAATACGTTTTTTTCTCTCTGGTATCCAATGACCCTAGAGAAAATTCAAATCTCTGCATCAACTGGAAACCATAAAATCTTCGCATTATTGATAACTATGAATTTAGGTATGCTTCTTCATCCATTTTATTCTTGATAATTTGATATGATTGATCAATTTTATGGTTTGTCATGTATTTGGGGATTTTTTTTTCTATCAAATTTATCATTTAAATATAATGTTAGACAAAAGGTAAATTTAATATATTTTCGTACAAATAAAAATAGAAATATTAACTATGTACATATATATGTTTAACATACAACAAGTAAAGTTATTAGTTCGCGATTGATTGATCGCAACAAATAAAAAATAAAATTATTACTTGTCAATTTAGAGGCGACATATGGATAGATTGAGCGAATTTGGATTGAGCCATAAATAGACGAACTATAAATGAATAAAAAAAATATGGATCATAAATGAACTAAGGCTCAAATGAGTTTGATGAATTTGGACCGATTTATGGATTTAATGTAAATTATTATAAATTTTTTATTGATAAATTAATAGATCCAATGATAGTGATATTCAATTTAATATTATATATAATCAAATTGAAAATATAATATAAATAATAAGTTGATATACACAGAAAAATAAAATATTTCATTAATAATTTAATTTTATTCCTAAAATAGAACTCTAAACAAATATATAATATTAAAAAATGATTTAAATTGAATTTTGACTGAATAGTTACATCGCGCATAATCGGGAAAACATGTTCACATGGAAGAATTGAAACAATGACACATGAATGAAACCAAAACTAAGAGTGTGTTTGATAAGATTGTATGTTTTTGGTTTTCAATTTTTTAAAAGTCAAGTTATTTTTAGTATTTGTTATTTATTTTTGAAAACGGTTAAAACTATATCATATATTTTAATTATTTATATATATATTATTTTTTTAAAAAAATCATACATTTTTAATGATTAATACTAGTAAATATTCAAGAAAATTCAGAATTTATATTGTATTACCATTAAGAAAAACTCATATATTTGGTTATAATGGATTGAAAATAATTTTTTCAAATAATTCATATTTTTTTAATTTTAAAAAAATAATATACACCAAATAATTTGAATATGCATTGAGGGGTATAACGGGTAATTTTAGTTGAATTACGAGTAATTTTATAGGAATTATTTATTTTAAACATAGGCATATGTGATATTTTAATACATTATCAATAATAAAAATAATATCATAAGTGGTAAACATATCAATTTATAATAGATTAGTTTATGATCTAAATGTGACATTATTAAATGAGTTATATATAGAGGTGGCAAATGGACGAGTTAGATGGATTTGGATTGAATCATTAATAGGCGGATCATTAATGGGTTGGATCATAAATGAGTCAAAAAAATATGGGTTATAAATAGATTAATATCCAAATAGATTTGATGGATTTGGATTGATCCATGGGTTTAATACAAATTATTATAAATTTTTTTATTAATTAATTAATCCGATAATAATAATAATATTTAATTAAAAACATAATATAAATAATAAATTGATATACAAAAAAATAAAAATTTCATTAATAATTTAATTTCACTCTAAAAATAAAAATCTGTACAAATATTGAATATACAAATAGTAAAAATTAAATTAAGTTGTAACATTATAATTGAACTTTATATTATATAAATAAAATAATCAAGATTCAGTGCATTATTTCAAAAATACATAAAATAGTTTATAAAAGTATTTACGATTTTACATTGAATTTTATTTGTAGAATTAACCAAATTCTAAAATTAAGAACATGCAGTGATTTGTCTTGGGAAAGCCAATGTGCATTTGACGGGTATTAGACGGAGCCAAAGTCAGTGCATGAGACAAAGGGTACAAAAAGGGCTGTGGCGTTAAGCGTGGGTTATTTAACGGACTTATTCTATTCTCAGACCCAGAAGAAAAACAAAGTTCCAATAGTTGGGGCCCATTAAATATGGCCACGTGTCATCCTACAGTTAACGAATTTGCAAGCTAAGCAAAGAGCAGCTAAACCACTAGGCATTTTAACCAAAGGAAATTTTGAAAAAAACCCATTCGCTGCATATTTAATAGATTAAAAAATAAAATGAATCAATTTTAAATTGATCGATTAAATATTTATTTGAATTAAATTAAATTTAAATATTTTTTTTGATTAATTTGAATTGAATTTTAGATTTGAGTCAATTTTATCATTTCTAATTATATAAAATTATGTCACTTTGCAAATTAAATTAGTCGAAACTAAATTCAGATCACTTTAATGGACATCGAATCAAGTGAAAATTTGCCACCTCCAAATAATAATAATAATAATAATAAAATCATATACCAAAAATTAAAAAAAAAAATTAAAAGAAAAAAGAAAGTCAAGATTTTCAATGCCTAAACAATATTCATGATAAGATGCCGATAAAATCAAAAGAACGTTTTATAGTCGTGAGAAGAAAAATCAAAGAAGAGGATGTTTTTGTGGAGATTCTACTAAAGCAAAAAGTAGTCTTTGTTTCTTATACATTTTGAAATAAATTCATCAGACATCTCATCTCATCACAGATCCAATTGGTTAAAAAATAAGATAAATAATTTTTGGATTTGCTTAAAAAGTATTTTTTTTATATTGAATTTGATTTGAATTATTTTTTTGGATAAAATTTTGGATTTTGGATAATTTTGCCAGGCCTACTTATCATATCAATTTAGTATAAAAATTAAAAAAATTGAAAAACTTTAATTTATAAAAATGTATTAACAATTAAAAATTTTTAATTTAATTTCTCTACAATTGATATGCAAAATAGAGTATAACTATAGTAAAATAATCTGATAGTAAATTAGTAATGGACTAATGGAAATAAAACACGAATAAAATTATTTGGACAGTGAGATTTAATTCAAAACCGATAAAAGTAACACAGTTTTTTTTTTTGACAGAAATGAAAACAGTTTAATAAAATCTACTACCGTGAATTTCTGAATTTACATGATATTGTTTACATCTCATTATGCAAAACAATTTTTGCCTCGAGCATCGGTTTCGTTCTAGTGCCTCAGTGTGGAATTTGTGAGTTTGTGCAATAAGATTAGGATTAATTTCACTAATAATCACTAAGCTTATTTATAAATACAACAACAATAACTAAATAATTTTTCGTAACAAAATTTTTACTTAATTTAGCAGTATTTTATGAAAGAGTCATTATAACCGATTTTCGATAAAAACCAATCCAGTAAAAACCATCGCTGAAGTGCTGATGTAGCACGTACGTTATTCCGACGGTGATTTTCATTGAAAACTGGTTATGATAATTTTTACGTAAAATACTGCTAAATTCAATGATAATTTTATTATAAAAAATTATTTAGTTACCGTTGCGTTATTAGATTTAAATTAAGCGAAGATTAGTGAAATTAATCTCATAGGCCGGCTCATGCATTGGCAAAGCATTTGGATTCTTCCTCTTATAGTTTAGTTCGTGATAATTGTCTGGCAACCCGAGATTCTCACATATTTGAAAATATAAGATATTTTGTGAATTTTCGGTAAGAACATTATAAAAGTCAAATTAATTTTGAGATAGAATAATTTTAGAGAAAAAATTATACCGTAGAGCATATTTGAAAAGATAAAAAGCTCTAAATTTATCATTAATGAATATGAATATATATGTCCCACAAGGTCAAGTGTTAATTATGTAATATTTGTATTCCACACTTATGCCTTTAATGGGTGCCAGTGCCACCATTATTTGGTGCCTCAATCACCCGAATTTTCCGGAGTAATGGTTGAATAACATTAGTTGACTAGTTACGAAAAACCAAGTTAAAAATTAAAACTGATATAACGATTAATTGAAATTAATAAATTAATTTAATAAATTTATTAATGAACCGATTAATCGATTCATATTCACCAATACCTCCCTTTAAATGAAATCACCATTTTTTATTAAAAGAAAAAGTTTTAGTTTTTTGTTTTATTAGGATACCTCTAGATTTAAATCTTTAATTTATCTAATAAAAATGAGTTAATAATAAAAATAGAAAGACATATAAAATTATCATAATAACATCCGCGGAAGTGTAGCAATTAGAACAACGAGAAGTATTTATTTGGGTTAGCAAAATATTTTAAAATACTAAATTATTTATTATTATTATTGTTAAATAAAATGTTAAATTCTAATACTATCCAAACCAGTCACAATCTCAAATGATGAATTAATTATTCATAGAGCAACATTATTCATTAGGGTTAACAAAGGCTACTATGTTTATTATATTCATATCTGAAACCATTAAAATATATTTTGTTCGTTGTATTGTATTAGGTTGTATAACATTAATATATATAATATTAATGTATATAATATTAATATGTATAATATTAATTTGTATTATATTATACAATGTTTAATATAAATCTTTATTAAATATAGTATTTTTTACTGTATTCAGTGTATTTAAAAAAATTAAAAAATATGTAAAATTAATTTTTTAAAGTTACTAATTTAGATAAAAAATTAATTATAAAATATAATTTTTCATATAATAGTTTTGTTTGTTTAAAGTATACAAATTTCTTAAAATATGAATAAACATTAGTAGATAAATTAATAAATAATTTATGATGTGTTTGATAAATTTTATAAACTTTTAGTTTTTTTATTTTTAAAATGCAAAATCTATTTCAGTTTTTATTATTTGTTGTTTAGAAAACTATTTTACATATTTAAAAACTATATCATATTTTTGAATTATATATATATTATTTCGACAACTACTATTGAATTGTCAAAAATTAACATTATTAGTTGAACATAGTAGTGGTGGTGGCAGCGCTGCGATGAGGACGGTAGTTGTGTCAGGTGTGGCAATAATAGTGGATACGGCAGTAGCAGCGATGGTAGAAATTAATAAAATATAATATCATATTTATCGTGTTATATAAATTTAAAAATTTATAGTATATTATTTTATTCACTATATTAAAAGTGACAGATATAATTCTATATTATCTTATTTTAATATTATTTTTTTTAAAAAATTAATTAAATAAAATATTTGTATTAACATGTACTGTCCTATAGTAATATATAAAAAAAATCATGTTATGAGGGGAAAAAAAAAAGAAAATACACCGGCAAACTCGAAATTGCCAAAGAGAAAATTGACTGACACGTCAACCGCGTACTACTTTCATTATTTTTCCACAAGCACCAATTATAGCTCTGAATATTTATTATTTAGTTTCCTCGCGACGGAGTCCTTAATCCGTCGGAGTCGTCGAGTGGGGACCATATCCATACTTTCCACAGCTTTAAACGACGCCGCATATAATATCCATATCGCCACCAGATAAACCAACGGTAAATTGGAATCGGTGGAAATCTCCGCCGGTAAAGAGCAAACAGACAGACCTCACGTGTCTGACATAAACGGCAGCAATCTAATTGCACATGCAAAACAAGTGCAGGGAGTAGAAGATTTCTACTAGCTAGTTAGATTGTGAGTTTTGAGTTCTGAGCAATGGCTGAGATAGGGAAGATAGTGCTCGACTCATGGTGGTTAGCGGCGAGATCGACGGAGGTGCAACTGACTGGAACACAGCTCACCACCACTCACCCTCCTACTGGCCCTGTCTCTCCATGGATGGAAGCTGCTGTCCCCGGAACGTAATTCATTGCACTGCAGTGCTTTTGATTCACTTATATGTTTCTATTTTGGAAGTTAATTTATTCTTTTGTACCGAAATATTCTCTTTGTTTGCTGAATTGACTACACTTCAACTAAGTTAGAGAATTCGGAATATTAATCAATTTAGGGATTGACCTTTGATTTTATCTCAATTTAGTTCCAGTTCCCTTGAACTGAAGACCGGATTAAATTGTGTTTGCTGATTTTTCTTTTTTAATTACAAGAATTTGATTACTTGTATATGATAAGCTGTAATTCACTATTGGGTTGTCGATTTTTTATTTTTTATTTTTAATTTCTATGCAGTGTTTTGGGGACTCTTGTGAAGAACAAAGCGGTCCCTGATCCTTTCTACGGTCTGGAAAATGAAACAATCATAGATATAGCAGACTCTGGGAGTGAGTACTATACGTTTTGGTTCTTCACCACTTTTGAGCGTAAGCTGGTATGTATTCTTGGATATCACGGTTAAACATGACCAAAAATAAAATTACTTTTCTTTTTCTTCTTTCAAGCTTCTGCTAAACAAGAAGTTTCATTTCTGTATTTCTATTGAGGCTGTGATTGTCTTGGCTTCATTTTTTTGCCAAATCTTCTTTGCACATTATGTTTAAGTATTTAACAGTGCAGAACTGTATTGCTGTTCTGCGTTAGAATTTAAATAAATAATGGTTGACTTGGTTTTTCAAACATTTTAACGGGAAGTTTTCTCTGCTGCTTGATTCTTGATACTTTCCTTTGGATGTGTGTCTTCTTTAGTCAGGAAATCAGCTCCTAGAGCTGAAATTTCGTGCAATTAATTACCATGCTGAAGTGTATTTAAACGGACACAAAAAGGTGTTGCCAAAAGGAATGTTCCGAAGGCATTCTCTTGATGTCACAGATATTCTAAATCCTGAAGGTCAGAATTTACTGGCTGTTCTTGTTCATCCTCCAGATAATCCAGGAAGCATTCCTCCTGAGGGAGGGCAGGGTGGTGATCATGAGGTATACAATTAACATTGCAAAGTCCATTGGTAATTTCAATGCTCTTTTCATTACTGATTTACTTTGGGAAATATGGATAGATATTCAAGTCTTGGGCCAACTCATCAATAATTAAAAGTAAACAAAATAACTACGAGCATTTAATGCCAGCTAACATTCTTTACTTCTTCTTCTTCTTCTGCTTCTTTTTCCAGATTGGCAAGGATGTCACAACCCAATATGTTGAAGGTTGGGATTGGATAGCTCCTATAAGGTAGCATTTCGTTTTCTTGAGATAAGAGTTTGAATTTCCAGTTTCTTGTTCTCCTTATGAATCATTTTCTGGTGCTGTTTGTTATGATACAAACATTTTTTTTATATTGGTTATAGAGCGGATGCTGTGTTATTTAAACTTCGTGATGATAAGTAAAACAGATTTACTCACATGCTTATGCTGCATTAATGTTTTTTTCTTTCCATCCATTGGCTGTCTCAAAGCCCATATCATAAAATTAATGTGGTTTTATTATTAATTTTCAGGGACAGGAACACTGGCATATGGGATGAAGTATCAGTTTATGTCATGGGGGTGAGTCTGGCATATCATGCTAAATTCCCTTTCTTGAACTTTGATCTTATGATCATATGATTGTTTATGTTGTATTGGCGTTTGATGATTTGTATCTCCATGCATGCTAATCTTTTTGGGCTGTGTTTTACTTGAATGGAGTTCTCCTTATGAGTGATAGTTTCAGGCACATGTTACTTCTTGACAGCTGAAAGCTGTTGCTCGTTATGGATTTATATTGTTTCCTTAGGTGGATGCTGTTTCATGCATTTCAGAACCTATTCTTGTGGTTTTGTTAGTGTTAATAAAATAGGCTTAAGCCTAAGTCAATCCCAAAAGCTAGCTTGCGATGTGGGGATTGCCCAAACCTTTATAATAAGTATTATGTTCTTATAACTAGCTGATGTGGGATATTTAATACATCCCCCTCACGCCAGGCCAAACACATGCGGGAAATTGGAGCGTGAAGTTTGCAAGACTGGACATTTGCGGGCGGTCCAACATCAAGGACTGCTGGCTTTGATATCATGTGAAGAAAATGGGTTTGGATCCAACTCAATCCCAAAAGCTAGCTTTTGAAGTTGGGATTGTCCAAACCTTTATAAGGAGTATTATGTTTGTGAAAGTGAGAAATAATTCTTATATCTTCCATTGAAAATATACAGGTATTTATATTGTTTACAAGAGTTGAATTAGGAAACAAATCCCTAATAATTTTCCTATAATTAAGCTAACAATCAATCCCTATAATTAGGCTAACAGCTATACAAATCATAACACTCCCCCTCAAGCTGAAGCATAGATATTAATCATGCCCAGCTTGTTACAAATGTAGTTGATCCGATTCCCAGGTAACGCTTTAGTGAATATATCAGCTAATTGACTTCCTGTTCTGACATGTGAAGTTGAGATTGATCCATCTTCTAGTTTCTCTCGAGTAAAATGATAGTCAACTTCTATATGTTTGATTCTCTCATGAAACACAGGATTATTTGCAATATAGATAGCTGCTTGATTGTCACACCATAAGTTCATTGGTTTAGACTGAACAAACCCAATTTCTCCAAGCAAATGACGTAGCCATATAAGTTCACAGGTAGTCTATGCCATAGCTCTATATTTGGATTCTGCAATCGATCGGGACACCACATTCTGTTTCTTATTCTTCCAAGAAACAAGATTACCCCCAACAAAGACAGAATAACCGGTGGTAAAACGCCTGTTTGAAAGATTCCCTGCATAGTCTGCATCCGTGAAACCTTCTATAGTATGGTGACCATGATTTCGATATAAGATGCCACGTCCTGGTGCACCTTTTAAATATCTCAGAATATGTACAACAGCATCCCAATGTGAGGTTCTAGGAGATGACATGAACTGACTAACAACACTTACTGGAAAAACAATGTCAGGACGAGTGATAGTAAGGTAGTTCAATTTTCCCACAACCTTCCTATATTTTTCAGGATTTCCAAACAAGTCTCCATCTTCAGCTTTCAGCTTTACATTTGGTATCATAGGCGCATCACATGTTTTTGCCTCAATAAAACCAGCACCATCTAATAAATTCAGACAATATTTTCTTTGAGATAGATAGATCCCTTTCTGACTGCGAGAAACTTCAATCCCTAAGAAATATTTCAATGATCCTAAATCCTTGGTTTGAAAGTGAGTCCCAATGAATGCTTTTAACCTCGTAATTCCAGCTTCATCACTTCTAGTTATCACTATATCATCCACATATACAACCAACGAAATGCACCTAGAAGAAGATGATGTAAAGAACACCGAGTGATCATATGCACTTCTCCGTAGGCCAAACTCAATCACAACTGTACTAAATCTCCCAAACCAAGCACGAGGAGACTGTTTTAACCCGTACAAAGACTTTCTTAATTTACACACCTTTCCTGACTCCCCCTGAGCAACAAAACCAGGTGGTTGCTCCATGTAAACCTCTTCACTCAAATCCCCATGCAAGAATGCATTCTTCACATCAAGTTGATGAAGTGGCCAATTGTAATTAGCAGCTAAGGAAATAAACAATCAAGCAGATGAAAGTTTTGCAACTGGAGAAAAGGTCTCCGAATAATCCACTCCATATGTTTGTGCATATCCTTTAGCAACCAATTGAGCTTTCAATCTAGCAACAGAACCATCAGGATTCATCTTAACAGTAAACACCCACTTACAACCAATAGCCTTTTTCTGAGAGGGCAAAGGTAGAAGATCCCAAGTATGATTCTGCTCTAAGGCCATCATCTCTTCTTTCATTGCAGCTCGCCAACCATCATGAGCTAATGCTTCAGTAAGGGATGTTGGAACAGCAATAGAGTCTAAGGAAGCTACAAAAGACTTGGAGGAAGGTGATAAAGCATGATAAGACACAAAAGAAGAAACAGGGTAAGTACATGTGCGTTTACCTTTGCGAAGAGCAATAGGAAGGTCAAGGCTAGGATCTGGTGGTGGTGGAGGATCTGAAGAAGAAGCAGGAGCATAGGGTATCTCAATAGAATGATGCACACGTCGAGAATAAACTTGATGAATAATAGGTCGAGAAGGAGGAGATACTACCTGTTCACTAACAGTATAAACAAGAAAATCATCCCCTGAATCACTAGAGGGCGAAGAAGAGGACACAGAGAAACCAAAGAAAGGTGTATGTTCAAAAAATGTAACATCAGCAGATACTAAATAACGACTCAAAGAATGTGAGTAATAACGATATCCCTTTTGTTCACGCAAGTATCCCAGGAAGACACACTTAAGAGATTTAGGATCAAGTTTTGAAAGCTGAGGTCGCATGTCTTGAACAAAGCAAGTACATCTAAAAATTCGAGGAGAAAGATGAAAAATAGTAGATGAGGGAAAAAGAAAAGAATATGGAATCTGACCGTCAAGAACAGAAAAGGGCATTCTGTTGATTAGAAAACAGGCAGTAGAAACAGCATCTACCCAAAATATTTTAGAAACCTGCATATGAAACATTAGTGCCCGAGCAACCTCTAATAAGTGACGGTTCTTTCGCTCAGCTACACCATTTTGTTGAGGGGTAACAATACAAGAAGACTGATGAATAATACCATGCTCAGAAAGATAAAATTTAAAATAATGAGAAACATATTTTTTAGCATTATCACTTCTCAAAATACAGATGGATTTGTTGAATTGAGTCTTAATTTCAGCATGAAAAGCACAAAATATAGTAAACAACTCTGATCGAGATTTCATAGGATAAAGCCAAGTAACCCGAGAATAATCATCAATAAATGTCACAAAATAACGAAAATCAAGTTTGGATGTAACAGGACATGGACCCCATACATCAGTATGAACTAAGTAAAAGAAAACTCAACACGTTTATTTAATATAGGAGAATAAGATACTCTATGGTGTTTAGCAAATTGACAAGCTTCACACTCTAAAGTAGATTCCCTTTTAAGACTAGGACACAGCTTTTGTAAAGTTGAAAGAGCAGGATGACCAAAACGACAATGAAGTTGCAAAAGAGAAGATGAACTTGTGCAAGCAATGGATCGAGGCACTGGTTGAGAAGTTGATTCAAGAGCATACAATCCATTCACTAGACACCCTCTATCAAGAATCTGCTTCGTCCCAAGATCCTGAAAAAGACAATAATTGGGATAGAAAATAACACAACAGTTAAGATTTTGGGTAATTTGGCTAACAGATAACAAGGAAAAGATGATAAACGTAAAACAGATGACAATGGAAGAGAATTTGTTGGGTTTGCTGTCCCACGTCCAATTACAGAAGCAGTAGATCCATTGGCTAACGTAACACAAGGTAAATTAGCAGTAGATTGGAAAGAAAAGAGAATACCTGTGTTGCCAGTCATATGATCAGTAGCACCTAAGTCAATAACCCAACTACGAGATGAGGTGAAAAGACATGCAGCAGGGTTACCTGTATTAGCCAGAGCTGAAGTCTCAGAAGATAACTGCTGTGAATCAAAAGTGGCAGTTAAACGAGCATACTCATCCGCTGAAATGGTGACAGATGGTGAGGATGATTGTGGAAGCGGTGGGATGCCATTCTGAGTAGCTACATTTGCAAATCTCTTATTATTCATCTGACTTGAGTTCTTGGAGGGTTTTTCATGTAATTTCCAACAATTTTTTTTAATGTGCCCCTCAACTCCACAATAATGACATGTACGAGAATTGCTACTACTCCCAACAACAGAACTACCATTTCCACCTTTACCTCCGCGATTACTATTCGAAGCATTACTAACCAATGTCACTGTATCATTGGGTATCATACCGGAAGGCAAATCACCGTCTTTACAAACTCGAAGCAAACGAGCATAAACTTCAGTAAAAGAAGGAAGTGACTCACCAGTTAACAATTGTGTGCGTGCCACATTATATTCAGAACCCAATCCTGCCAAGAAACACTGCACCACAATCTGCTCCTCTTGTTCTTGCATCTGTTTAACATCAGCAACAATAGGAAACATAGCCCGCTTTTCTTCAAAGGCTTGTTTTACTTCAGTATAATACTGGAACAGGGAGCGATCTTTTTGCTCTACTCGATAAATCTTTAGCAACAAATCATGGATACGGGACATATCTTGTTTGCAGGCATACAAAAATTCTAGATATTCCCATAATTCTTTTACACTGTCACAATGATTCACAACATCATCAACAGCAGGATTTAAAGTATTCTGAATTTGATTAAACAACTTATAATCTTCCATTAACCATTTCTTCCTACTAACAGCATCATCTTTAGACGGTGGATTACTAGTTAAATGGTCCTCCAAGTCTATACTTGTCACAAATCTACGGATTGTTCTTTTACATTGTGCATAATTGTTACTTCTAGTCAGTTTTCTATCCGTAATTTTAGACGAACCAAACATAATTTCAATAACAGTCTTTTTATCACTATTCTCAGCCATTAAAACCCGTCACAAATAACTTTAGACAATAAAACCAATGCAGCAAAGAGATCAGTATATCTCACCAAGAAACAGCAGCAGCAAAAGACTTGAAGAACAGAACCCAAGAGGCAGGAACAGATCTGAGAGAGAGCGCCCTTTAGAAGAGACCAGACGAGAAAACCGACCCTGCGAACTGGTCGGACACACTCAGGCGACGCTGGATCTGGAACCGGAGGGCCGTCGGACAAGCCACGCGCCGTCACTCGCCGGCGCGTGAGGAAGGCGTCAAACTTCGATCGGCGCATGAGGTTCACGCGCAGCACCGATGGTCGCCGGAAATAGGTGAAATGGCCGGACTGACGGAGGCGCTCCTTCCTGTGGTGGCTGTGAGAAAAAACGGTCACCGAAAAATGACCCTAAGAATCAGATCTCAAAACCGAAAACCCAAAAGAGAAAGAAACCCGAAACCGACAAGAGGAAATCGCAACCCTCAGAAAAAAAAGACCCAGAAACTCGACTAGGCTCTGATATCATGTGAAAGTGAGAAATAATTCTTATATCTTCCATTGAAAATATACAGGTATTTATATTGTTTATAAGAGTTGAATTAGGAAACAAATCCCTAATAATTTTCCTATAATTAAGCTAACAATCAATCCCTATAATTAGGCTAACAGCTGTACAAATCATAACAATGTTCTTATAACTAGCTTATGTGAGATACTTAAATAGTTAGACTATAACATTTTGGCATTTTGTCATATTGCTATTTACTTATGTTTATTACGATTTGCTAACAGCTAGAAATTGGTGTAATTTCCTTATAATTATTTACTTATGCAATTTCCTTACGTTCCCATTTGCACAGCCAGTGAAAATTATGGATCCCCATTTGGTTTCCACATTTTTTGATGGTTACAAGAGGGTATATTTGCATGCTACAACTGAGTTGGAAAACAAAAGTGCTTGGGTTGCTGAATGTAATTTGAATATCCAAGTGACCGTGGAACTTGAAGGAAATGTTTGCTTGGTAGAACATCTTCAGACACAACATGTGTCGATTCCTGCTGGAAAACGTGTTCAATATACATTTCCGGAGGTCAGTTGTGGCTTAAATCATATCTCTTAACAGCAAGATAGCATAGCCACATGTTGGGCTTCTAAACTTGTTTACTTCTGAATTATAATGTTATTGGAGGTTTTATCATTAATTTATGATTGGAAGTATAACCTAAGTTATCCATTCAATGTTTTATGGCAAAGCAAGTTTTACTTTCTTACAGATCTAATATTGAGGGTTGGAAGGTCTTGGGAATTCCTATAATTGCATTATATTTATTATCTTTTGGGGAGTGACTAAGGCTAATTGAATTTCTTGTTCTACTGACTTATCTAATTTACAAACAACTAAAAGACTTATAGTAGAAACTTGTTCAGCATTTTGTGTAAAACCATGATTTTAAAGTCATGGTCTAACTTTCTTAATAGAGATTTGGATGCATATAGCGATGACATTGTGAATTTATGGACTGGACTGATCTCAACCTTCAACTGGTTTTATGGATTTGATTTTGGCATTAAATGCGATTCAGCTAGTGCTAAAAGTGCAAATTGGCAGCTCTTTTTCTACAAGCCCAATTTATGGTGGCCAAATGGTATGGGAAAGCAGTCCATGTACAATGTTAGTATTACAGTTGATGCAGGGGGATATGGAGAGTCTGACTCATGGAGCCAGTTGTTTGGATTCCGTAAAATTGAAAGCTACATTGATAGAAAAACTGGTGGAAGGTAAATTTGCTATATTAAAATTTAGGCACAATAGATTGATGGCTTACTGCTTTAGTTTCTTCCCTCAGCTTCTGCGACTCCGGTTTTAATCCATGCATATCTTACAGATTGTTCAAGGTCAACGGGCAGCCTATTTTTATTCGTGGGGGGAATTGGATATTGTCAGATGCCTTGTTGCGGCTTTCTAGAAAACGTTACCAAACAGACATCAAGTTCCATGCAGATATGAATTTGAACATGCTCCGATGTTGGGGTGGTGGATTAGCTGAGAGGCCGGAGTTCTATCATTACTGTGATATGTACGGTTTGCTGGTAAGTACTGTTTCTCTGTCTCTCTGACTCTCTGTGCTACTTGCTGATCTAGTGGAATCAAGTTTTGAAAATATCTTGGTTGAATGAAGTTTGCTTTTTGAATGTTGGATTCATCATCATGGAAAATAACTTCGTTCACACTAAGTGGGATGTAAAAGTGCCATTTTGGGTTGATAATTGGATATCATCCCATTTGATGGCAATGGACTAGAAGATTATTTTGACATTTCTGTTCATGTGCCTGATGTATGTTTTATAGGTGTGGCAAGAATTTTGGATTACTGGAGATGTTGATGGAAGAGGAGTACCAGTATCAAATCCAGATGGCCCACTTGATCATGAACTTTTTTTGCTATGTGCCAGAGACACCATCAAGCTTCTTCGGAATCACCCTAGCCTTGCTCTTTGGGTGGGTGGAAATGAACAAGTTCCTCCACCTGATATCAGTGATGCTTTAAAGAATGACCTAAAACTCCATCCCCATTTTGTGACTGTTGATGAAAGTGGCCAGTGTGCGCTAGATTTGTCTTCAGAATCAAATGATCCTAGTCAATATCTTGATGGCACACGTATATATGTCCAAGGATCCATGTGGGATGGCTTTGCAAATGGAAAGGGGGATTTCACTGATGGCCCTTATGAAATCCAAAATCCTGAAAGCTTCTTTCTCAATGATTTTTACAGGTACGGATTCAATCCTGAGGTTGGTTCAGTGGGTATGCCTGTCGCTGCTACTATCAGAGCAACAATGCCTCCAGAAGGGTGGCAAATTCCATTGTTCAAGAAGCAACCCGATGGATATATAGAAGAAGTTCCTAACCCCATATGGAAATACCATAAATATATGCCTTATTCAAAGCCGGGAAAGGTTCATGATCAGATTCTATTGTATGGGGTACCAACAGATCTTGATGATTTTTGTTTGAAGGTATGCTGAGAATCTTCATCTGATTGACTCAGGATATATTTATTCTTAGTTTCTATAACCCGTTTCTAAACAAATATCTCAGGCTCAACTCGCAAACTACATTCAGTATAGAGCTCTAATTGAGGGCTATTCTTCTCGCATGTGGAGCAAACACACTGGTTTCTTAATTTGGAAGACTCAGAATCCATGGACAGGCCTCAGAGGACAGTTTTATGATCATCTTCTGGACCAAACAGCAGGTTTCTATGGCTGTCGCTGTGCTGCAGAGCCAATCCATGTCCAGCTGAATCCGGCAACATATTACATTGAGGTAAATGCCCAATAGTATGTCCTAATTGATTTGAAATTATCATGGCAGAATTTGTCTTACTGATGACGTAATCCATTCATTCAAGTTTTTACAGAATTTTATGTGGTTACACATTCTTTGCTCTTGCCATAAACAGGTCGTTAATACTCAGTCAGAGGAACTATCTGATGTAGCCATCGAAGTATCAGTATGGGACCTAGAAGGAACATGCCCATATTATAAAGTTTTCGAAAAACTCACTGTTCCCCCGAAGAAAACAGTTCCCATTGGTGAGATGAAGTACCCAAAATCTAAAAACCCAAAGCCTGTATACTTTCTTCTTGTCAAACTCTATAACATGTCTGACTACAGCATTATATCAAGGAACTTCTATTGGTTGCATCTGTCTGATGGAGACTACAAGCTGTTGGAGCCCTTCAGGAAAAGAAAAGTTCCTCTCAGGATAACATCAAAGGTTTCTATTAGGGGCTCCACTTATGAAATGGAAATGCATGTGCAGAACACATCTAAGAAGCCGGACTCGAAATGCTTGACTTACAAGAATAATTTCACTACTCTACGAGGTGTTGATGATTTTGATATGTCCTCAGTGGAACCTGTGAATAATAGAACCAAGGAAAAGCAAGAAGCTAGATTATTTCAGAGGATTTATAAACATTTTTTGCGGGGAACTGATTGTTTGAGGGTTGCTGAGATTAATGGTGTTGAGGAAGGAGTTGCCTTTTTCCTTCATTTCTCTGTTCACGCATCAAAGACAGACCATAAGGAAGGAGAAGACTCGAGAATTCTTCCCGTGCATTACTCAGATAACTATTTTTCACTTGTGCCCGGAGAGGTGATGCCCATCAAAATATCATTTGAGGTTCCTCCTGGTGTCACCCCCAGGGTGACGCTTCGGGGCTGGAACTACCATGGTGTGCATACACTTTTATGAGCTTGGCAACAGTACTTGTCCCGATCTTGCAATACCAATCAGCTACATGATTAAGAATTGGAGGTTTTCTCTCCCAAGATCGACCTAAATCTGCAAGTTTCTCCTCCTCCTGGGCTCCTAGATCATAATCAGCACATTTGCTGCTTCATAAATACCTGTAGTAATAATTACTATATTGTTTCGGAATAAATCAAACTACAATCTACAATCAATCAAGATTCTGTTTACTTACCAATTTTGTAATTCTACCCCGGTTCCTTTGGTACGTAGTGTGTCTTCTCATTGTAAACTAGTGTGATAAATAATTATATAAAGCATTTGAAGTACTTGGATTTTTCGTATTTAGGTTGATTTCATAAATTTACAAACTAATGATGAACTGATATATATATATATATAAGAGAAAATCTGGATCAGGTAATTGATATTTATAAAAAGGAAGAAGGATTGGTGGAGGTTTAAAAATATTTCAACAATCAAATTAGATAATAAAAAAATTAATGGATGTAACAAAATAAGATAGTCATATACTATATAAAAATTTACATGTATTTAATATGTAGGATTTAATATAGCCATTAATATACATTAATTTTTAAATTAATGAATATTTATTACTATTATTTATAACATTTATCAGTATTATTTTATATGTTCGTTTAACCAGTTCGGTTATATATATATATATATATATATTCAAATCAACCGAACTAATTAAAAGGATATATAAAAATAAACCTACAAATATTATAAATATTTATAAAAGCAATAAATATTCATTAATCTAAACGTTACAACATGTTAATTTGATTTATAAATAAATTTATGTACATGTTCTAGGAATGTATATACTCTTTGACTCTTGAGATATTTAAGATTTGTTTGGTTTTGCATTGAAATGAGGTGTCATTGGAATTGGCAGCAGTCAATATTCAACTGTTAATGACCAATGACGGTTTAATCTAATGATCAATGGGCAACGGTGAATTGTAAACAGTCAACGGCCATTAAAATAATTTTTTATGGTTAATTTTTATCTTATGAAATTTTAATTTCATTAATTTATTATTAATACACGTAATATTGACATAACTTGCACTTGGCAATACCACAACATGCAATTGAAGCCTAAAACAATGTTTTTTTCCTTGAAATTTTTAACTTGTTGGAACTCGAAACAGGTTAAAAGCTGAGTTTTGGTCTCGTCAAAGATAAGAATCTTAGCTAGGTCTGTTTAGTCGAGATTTTTGACGGGTTTAAGTAGCTTTTGTTCTCTGTTGTATCAGAGATTCAGAATTTCAAACGATGCTTCCATTTTCATGGATGAAAACCAAATGGGTCATTCACAAACTCAAATCCCATCTTCCTTCTTGCGTAACTTCTCTTCTGTCTTCCTTCAAAACTCAAATCCACCAACCCCCTTCTTCAAAGTCTTCAACTTTTTGATAGAGACTGAACCAAAGAAGAAGAAGAAACAAAGTAGAAATGCAGAAGAAACTAGTAAGGAAGAGAGGAGAAAACAACTTCTCAATATTTCATTTTTCAAAAACTGATTACAACACACTCTTGGCACACCCTTAAATCTCGTGGTGGCCTCATGCATCATTCTCTCTCCTTCCGTTACACAAACAGAGCGCCCTAACAAATAACTGAAATAACAAACTATTAAGCTACTGTAACTAATTCTGCCAAAACGCATCGTTTACAACTTAAGTTCCCTTATTCTAAAACGCCATCGTTCAATCTGCATCAATACCCCCCTCTCCAATTTCCTTGTCCACAAGGAAAAATGCTGGAAAACGCAGTCGGAGGTCCTGGTCATACTCCCATGTAGCTTCAGCTGGTGACTGGCCCTTCCAATGAACTAGGAGCTGAGTAGCGGCAGCATGTTGGCGTTTCACCATCCTGCGGTCTAAGATCGCCTGAGGATATATGGGAGTGGTATGCAAAGAGGGAAATGTGGGTGAAGCTTGAACACGTGCATGGACTGGTTTTAACAGAGAGACATGGAAGACATTATGGATTTGAGCTTCTGGAGGTAAATTCACCTTGTAGGCCACTGCTCCAATTTTATCCTGAATTTGAAAGGGGCCAAAGTATTTCGGGTGAAACTTCTGGTTGCCTTGATGAATTGACAACTGCCTATAGGGTTGGAACTTGACATAGACCCAATCTCCAACCTGGAATTGCCTGTCACTCCGATGTTTGTCGGCCATGTGTTTCATCCGAAGTGAGTTTTTCTGGAGATGGTGCTGCAGGAGCTTGATGGTGGCTTCTTTGTCCTGGAGATAGGAGTCAACTGCTTCCACAGGGGAGTCATGTGGAAAATAAGGTATATGAAGTGGTGGAGCATAGCCATAAAGGGCCTCAAAGGGTGTCATCTGGATGGTGGTATGATAGGAAGTATTATACCAGAATTCAGCTAGTGGAAGCCATTGATACCAAGTGTAGGGAATGTCTCCAACCATGCAACGCAAATAAGCCTCCAAGCATCGGTTTACCACCTCCGTTTGGCCATCAGTTTGGGGGTGATACGCAGTAGATAACTGCACTTCCACCCCTTGCAAGGTGAACAACTCTTTCCAAAACTTGCTGACAAAGGTGGGGCCTCGATCACTAGTGATAGTTTGTGGCATTCCATGGAGTTTATAGACGTGTTCGAGGAAGACTTGTGCAATGGTGTGGACTGAAAACGGGTGAGAGAGGCCAACAAAATGGGCATATTTGGTTAATCGGTCAACCACCATAAAAATAACAGATTTGCCTTGTGACCTTGGAAGACCTTCGATGAAATCCATGGTAAGGTGGGTGAAGACACCTGCTGGGATTGGAAGAGGCTGTAACAATCCTGGTGCGGCTATATTTTCTGGTTTAAACTGTTGACAGGTAGAGCAACTGCGAATATAATTCCGGACATCCTTCCACAGGCCTTTCCAATATACACTGGAGGCCAACTTCTTTGCTGTCACCGTGACCCCTGAGTGCCCACCCAAGGCTGAGTCATGATAAAGTTTTAGCAGCTTGTGTTTTAATGATGGATCGTTGCCAACCACGAGTCTACCCTTAAGGGTGAGTTTCTGTTGTCTCCATGCATAGCGGGGATGAGTTCCAGCATCCTGTTCTTTGTCTGAGATGATGCTCCGTAAAGTAGGATCAGTAGCCCAGGTGCTTTCAATTTCATGTAATAACTCTGAAGGCAGGAGGGCCACAGTGCAATGAAAAAACTCTGACTCCGGAAGGCGTGATAGAGCATCAGCAGCAACGTTTTCTTTGCCCTTCTTATAAAGGATCTCATAGTCAAACTGCATGAGTTTAGCAACCCAAGCTTGCTGTGAGGGGGTTGTAATCCGTTGGTCCAGTAAATACTTCAAGCTTTGATGATCAGTCTTGATGGTGAATCGTTGATTAATCAAGTAAGGCTCCCATTTCTTAATAGCTAATAAGATGGCTAGCATTTCCTTTTCATAAATGGAAAGTAGCTGATTTCGTGGGGATAAAGCCTTACTAATGAAGGCGATTGGATGTCCTTTCTGCATAAGAACAGCGCCAATACCCACTCCAGAAGCATCAGTCTCAATCAAGAAGGGTTGGTTGGACACAGGCATCGCTAGGACTGGTGCTGTAACCATGGCCTCTTTGAGCTGCTCAAATGCAATTTGTGCATCCTTCCCCCATTGGAATGCATTCTTCTGTAGCAGTTCAGTTAAGGGTTTGGCCATGTGCCCATAGCCTTTAACAAATCGCCTATAGTATCCTGTCAAGCCCAAGAATCCCCGTAACTGCTTGATAGTCTTTGGAACGGGCCATTCCTTCACTGCGTGGATTTTCTGAGGATCGGTCTGTACGCCTTCTGGTGTAATAATGTGCCCAAGATATTCCACCTGCGTACATCCAAATGAACATTTACTCTCTTTAGCGAGAAGCTTGTTGGATTTCAATAAATCGAAGACCAACTTGAGATGCTGCAAATGTTCTTGTTTGCTCTTGCTGTACACCAAGATGTCATAAAAAAAAACTAAGAAAAACTTCCTCAGATAGGGCCTGAAAATCGTGTTCATCAAATTCTGAAATGTGGACGGAGCGTTGGTCAAGCCAAAGGGCATAACCAAGAACTCATAATGCCCATCGTGAGTTCTAAATGCTGTCTTCTCTATAGAATTCGGATGCATCCTGATTTGCCAATAGCCAGTCCGTAAGTCAATCTTAGAGAAGATCACGGCACCTCCCAATTCATCCAAAAGCTCCTCAATAACCGGTATATGATATTTATCTTTAACGATAATGGCGTTTAGAGCCCTGTAGTCAATACACATGCGCCAACTACCGTCCTTATTCTTCACTAGCACCACGGGACTGGAATAAGGACTGGTACTGGTCCTTATCACCCCGGTTTCCAGCATTTCCTTAACCATTTTTTCCACTACATCCTTCTGTAAAGCTCCGTGCCTATAGGGTCGCACATTGACAGGTTGAACCCCGTCTTTCAAAATGATTTGATGGTCATGAGTTCTAGGAGGTGGAAGACCTTCTGGTTCCTTAAAAAGGAATGCATACTGCTCAAATAACTCCACTAACTGGCTACACTTTCCTGCTGCATCATTGACTTGCAGTTCATACAAGGCTGCAATAGAATGCTCAGGGACCTGCATAAGAAGTTGAACAGAAGCTAGTTGATGGGGTTTGGTGAGCAACTTGTTGAGTTGGCCTTTATCAACAACTGTCAGCCCTCTATTTTGCTCTCCACGCAGCATATGTTGTTGTTTATTAACCCAAAAAATCATTCTCAATTCTTTGAAGTTCCATAAAATATCTCCTAAAGTAGCTAACCACTGTGTACCTAATATCAGGTCATAGCTGGTCAGTGGAAGGGTATAAACATCACTCACAAACGATTGGCCCTGTACTCGCCATTCAAAGGCTGAGCAAAGTGAGAGACATTGCAAGTTTTGGCCATTGGCCACTGTAACCTTGACACCTTCAACTGGTTGCAGCTAACAATTCAACCTTCTGGCAGTATCTTCACTCAAGAAGTTATGGGTACTTCCTGAGTCCACAAGGATGAATAGCTTCTTGTTCTTATGCACTCCTACCAACCTCATAGTCTTAGATCCTGGGGACCCGTGTAATGCATGCAAGGATAGCTGCATCAAATTATGTTCCTCACCATTAGCAGTAACATCGTCTTTCTCCACCTTCTCTTCATCATGTTCTTCTCCCGTATCTACGTGCAATTGTAGAACAAAAGCCTGCCTGGATTTACAACGATGGCCAGGGGCGAATCTTTCATTACACCAGAAGCAAAGGCCCTTTGCTCTCTTCTCATCGAAATCCTTATTAGTCATGGCTTTGGGGTTTTTTGCAGGTTGCCACGGCAGCTTAGGGACTATAGGTGTAGATAAAAGGCCTGTTTGGTTTTGGGTTTTCTGATATGTTGACGTGTAGGGATAGTGGTTGGGCTGAGCAGGGGAGTGTTTGTATGTATTTGGCAGTGAATTAGCTGGTCCAGGTGTTTTAGTGTTTGGTTTTGGCTGGCCTTTGATTGCAGCTACTGTGAGTTCTTGTAATTTTGCGAGGGAATAAGCTTCGGTTAGCGTCTTTGGTTTAAACATTCGTACAACATTTCCAAGTTCATCAACCAATCCGGATAAGAAAAAACTAATGGCCTGATCTTCTCTAATCTCAGCCCTAGGATACTTCTCATCAAAGGCATCAAGATAATCTTGCAGTGAATTCACCTGTCTCAAGTTTCTGAGATCTGCTAGAGGATCATCATAAGCATGTGCTCCAAATCTGGAACTCAAGGCTTTTACGTAATCTTCCCAAGACACCGGTGCTCCTCCTTTAGCCTTGATGAAGCCTTGATGCCATTGGATGGCTTTCCCGTCCAGGTGAAGTGCTGCGATCTTCATCCAGTTTTCCTTATGAGTGCCATCTACTTCAAAGAAGTATTCTGCCCTGAGAAGCCAATTTGTGAGCTCCTCGCCATTAAAACGAGGAAATGCCAGCTTAGTAGTCCGTTCCCAAGTGTGTCCAGTGTCCATGTCTGTTCTTGAAGGTTCTGCATCAATGGTCTCCGCATCCCTGTTTTTAGCTAATACTTCCGTGTTTTGAAGACTTAATCCTCCAATCAAACTCCTGATTTCTTCCATGGAGTCCTTCAACAACTGCTGCTATTGCTTTTCAGATTCCTGCACCATTTGTGCAAGGTCTCGCTTGAGTTCCTGCATTCTGGTGTTCTCCGCCATGGTCAGAGGATCGAGGCTCTGATACCAATTGATAGAGACTGAACCAAAGAAGAATAAGAAACAAAGTAGAAATGCAAAAGAAACTAGTAAGGAAGAGAGGAGAAAACAACTTCTCAATATTTCATTTTTCAAAAACTGATTACAACACACTCTTGGCACACCCTTAAATCTCGTGGTGGCCTCATGCATCATTCCCTCTCCTTCCGTTACACAAACAGAGCGCCCTAACAAATAACTGAAATAACAAACTATTAAGCTACTGTAACTAATTCTGTCAAAACGCATCGTTTACAACTTAAGTTCCCTTATTCTAAAACGCCATCGTTCAATCTGCATCACTTTTGTTCTCAACCATGTGGATACAAGCTTACTCTTATCTCTCTGTGGAAAGGAAGGTTACTTCCATCTGGGTTCTTCCATCCACGCGTCCCTTGTCAAAAAGTATGAGTTTTTCGATCTCCAGGACCATCTCAATTTGCGAAAAGTCCTTGTTATTTGGAACTCTCTCCTTTCGGTGTATTCAAAATGCGGGGTCTTCACTGCTGCTGCTAAATTGTTTGATAGTATGCCCGTGAGAGATACTGTGTCGGGGAATACAATGGTTTCGGGGTTTTTAACCAACGGGGACTTAGCCAGGGGTTTTACTGTCTTTAAACAAATGAGAGAATCAAGTGTCTACCGCTTGGATCCAGCAACTTTAACCACTGTACTATCGGCTTGTGATAGGCCTGAGCTTAATTTTGCTAGTAAAATGATCCACTGTTTGGTGTTTCTAAATGGTTTTGAACAGGAAATAACAGTAGGGAACGCCTTAATAACATCATATTGCAAATGTGGGTGTTCTAGCTGTGGGAGGAAGGTCTTTGATGAGATGCTTGAAAGGAATGTAATTACTTGGACAGCTATTATATCAGGGTTATTAAAAAATGAATTATATCAGGATAGCTTGAGATTATTCGTGCAAATGCGTTATGGTTTGGTAGAACCAAATTTTTTGACCTACTTGAGTTCATTGATAGCGTGTTCCGGTTTACAGGCACTAGAGGAAGGACGTCAAAGTCATGGACTAGTATGGAAATTGGGAATTCAATCAGATATGTGCATTGAAAGTGCATTAATGGACATGTATTCAAAATGTAGAAGTGTAGAAGATGCATGGCGGATTTTTGAGTCTGCGCATGAGCTTGATGAGGTTTCCATGACTGTAATTCTTGTAGGTTTGGCACAGAATGGGTTCGAGGAAGAAGCTATACGGTTTTTCGTGAAAATGATGAAGGCAGGAATCGAGGTTGACCCGAACATGGTTTCTTCTGTTCTTGGGGTATTTGGTGTGGATACTTCTTTGGGTCTTGGTAAGCAAATACATTCATTGGTTATCAAACGAAGCTTTGGTTTTAATCCCTTTGTGGCCAATGGGCTCATTAATATGTACTCCAAGTGTGGAGAGTTGCAGGAATCAATCAAAGTCTTCAATCGAATGCCATGGAGGAACTCTGTCTTTTGGAACTCTATGATTGCTGGTTTTGCTCGGCATGGGGATGGGTTGAGAGCACTACAGTTATACGAAGAAATGAGACAGGAAGGAGTAGAGCCAACAGATGTTACTTTTCTCTCATTGCTTCACGCTTGTAGCCATGTAGGCTTAGTGGACAAGGGCATGGAGTTCTTAAAATCCATGACTTACGTTTTCAGAATTACTCCTAGGACAGAGCACTATGCTAGTGTTGTTGACATGTTGGGCCGGGCAGGACTTCTCAATGAAGTTAAAACCTTCATCAAGGGATTACCGATGAAGCCTGATGTGCATATTTAGCAAGCCTTGCTTGGTGCTTGTAGCTTTTGTGGAGATGCAGAAATGGGGAAATATGCAGCTGAGCAGTTGCTTTTATTAGATCCTGACAAACCAGTGCCATATGTGTTGTTAGCAAATATATACTCAAGTAAAGGTAGATGGAATGAAAGAGCAAAGACTATTAAGAGAATGAAAGAAATGGGGTTGGCAAAAGAAACAGGCATAAGTTGGATTGAGATTGAGAAGAAAGTGCACAGCTTTGTGGTTGAGGACAAGAAGCATCCACAAGCTGAGAACATATACAGGGTGCTGGCAGAGTTATTTGGACTCATGATAGATGAAGGTTATGTACCAGATAAGAGGTTTATTCTCTACTTCTTGGATGAAGATGGCAAGGGCAGCCGGTGATTAGCTTTCTGGTTGCTTGATCTGAACTGTGAACTAACTTTTACACACATTCAGCAGATGGGATCGTGTGGGAAAGGTTGTTCCTTGTCACCCTTTCTCATGCTATGTCTTTCTTTGCATCTTTTATCCATTCAATGATAGAGCTGATTTCACTATTTAGTTGCCCTTTCCCTTGTTTTATCTGCATTTGCATTTTTCAACACGTGCAATCATGGATGAGATTTGACAAGTAAAATTGTTTCTCCATAAAAAGACCCTTAAACACTTGTCAGCAAAGTGGACTTTGAATGTAAGCAATTCTTTTTTCATATTTGAACTGGAAAAAGATATCCTATGCAGTGTCGATATAACTTTTAATTTAATATAGTTAAAACATGAACATATAGCTACTAACTTTTTTTTTTTCTATTTTGAGCTGAGATGTGAGTTCATGTCAAGAAGAACTGTTTTGTGATGTGTGAAAGTGAAAAAGAAAAAAAAAATATTTGGACGATGCAAACTTGCTGACAGAGGAAGTACAAATTCTAAACGGGAAAGATTGAAGCCACCATTGACTTTAGAGGAGCACCATTTCTCATCAAATAGAGAGAAATAAATTGGCAAAAGAATTCTTAGTGATGAGGGCGCTTAGAGTTATTACGTTTCCTCTGATGAGAAGCAAAGCACAGTTGATTCGGATTCGAACTTAGTGATGTGGCTCTGTTAGCAAAGTATAGTGACTTTAAAGAGAGATCAGTTCTATGGTATTTCTTTGAGGGGATTGTTCTTTGTTGGATACAAGGTGTGGGCGTGATCCAATGTGGGTACGTTTTTTCTTTGAGGGGATTGTTTTTGTTGGATACAAAGCCTGAGGGGATTGTTTTTGTCTGATACAAAGTGTGGGTGTGGCATGGTCTTTTTAATAATTATGTGGATGTATAAAAGGACCCTGGTCTTTCTTTGAGGGACTAGGTGTTTTAATGAAAAAAATTGATGCATAATGGGTATTTAATAAATAATCCGAAATGGATTTTTTTTTCATTGTTTAATCCATTTTATCCGCCCTCTCCAATTCTAAATGCATCTTCAATGCCATAAAAAAGAGGGCTTGGTTTCTTTGGCACTCTCCCTGATATCCTATGCAGTGTCGTGTCATATAGTTGAAACTTATAGCTGCTAGCTATTGTGATAATTATCAAGTATTTGGATTATTATTAAATTCTATCCTTCTCTCAATTCTAGTAAAAGTCTACCTCTCGTTTTTTATATTTATAAATACTCCAATTTGATTATTTAGTTGTGATAATTTATAAGAGAAATTTTTCTATTCATATTATGTATATTTTTATTTTAATTAGTTTTATAACAATTATTAGCACGATAGTTTCTATTAATTATTGTAAGTTGGTGGTTTACGACAATTTGACTCAATGGTAAGTAAATTTAATTCGTAAACTTTGAATTATCTTAATTCTAATTAGTTAATCTTAATTCTCATGAGTTAATGAGATTAATTAAGGGTTAAGTAATTGTACCCTACAATAAATTTTAAAAACTTCAACATACGAAATTATTAAGAAAAAAAATGAGAATGACATTTTCCATTGACATTCATTTTGCTGTGGATATTAATTTGATTTTAGTGATTTATTTTGCATAATTACAAATTGATTCTTGCTTAATTATATTTTTTGATCCTTATATTATATATATATATTTTTTGTGTAAAGCCTTATTGTGGTTTTTAATTTACTATATTTATATTTTTGTTATGTGTAATACAATTATTTGAAAGCTCCTGAAAAGTTATAATGCTATTACTCACATATAATTTGTTATGAAATATATTATTTCTCCAATATGTCTAGCATAAATTTATTTTTAAAAGATATTCTCTGAAATGTATATAATTTTGAGATTGAAAGAAAAATACTAAGATCCATTTTGTATAAGATAAGTAATATATTTTTTTTAAAAATAATTTGATTTTATTTTGATACAAGTTTTAGTAAATATAAAGTTTACTAACTGTTATACAAATGTTAATAACCTATAGTTAATTAATTATTAAAATATCAATAAATCAGAAATTGTTGATTAATTGATATTAATATCAGTAAACTTGAAGTTTATTGATTATAATAAACTAGAAAATTGAAATAAATACTAATAAATATGTAGTTTATTAATTGTCACAAATATTAGTAAACCCGAAATTTACTAATTATTTGATATTAATATTAAAAAACTTGATGTTTATCAATTGATATAAATATTGATTTAATAAAAATAGTAAACCTAAAGTTTACTAATTAACAATTGATTACTTGACATGATCTATTTGACCATTCTAAATCAATTAGAATGTATAAATTATTGAGAATTTATATATTTATTAGAGAACAAGAAGTTTTTTTAATTCAACTTAAGAAATTTTCATAATTTATTTATTTTCAAAAAATATTACTAAAATATCAATGGCTAATAAAAGAATTGAATTTTCTTAATTCAGGAATGAATAAAGATAATATATGTAGCCTCACTATCTACAATGTGAATCATTCAAATGATTTATAATTTTTGAAAGATGCATCAATAAAATGGTCACATGTATATTTATTATTAAGTCATAACCTGTAGTTTGTGAGATTATTCAAATTAGGAGCACAATTTCCCAATTATGCAATCAAGACACTTTTCTTAATAATACTAGTGATCATATGACGGGGATAAAAGATTGTTTTAAGCCCTTTGTACATATTAAATTTTTACTAAATGCCTTGGGTTAATTGTTAGACATTTTTATGAGAATAATATTTTTATATATGGATATATAATATTGATGTGAGCAATATTTACATGCATTATACTAATAAAAATCATAAAAATTCTCTATTGCAATTTTTAGTTGAAAAATACATTTTGATTAATAACTTTCCTAATGTTAGGAGAAGAAAGCAGCTAAAAATAAATAAAATAATAAATATATTGTGTGCAATTTAGATCTTCTGATGGCAAATAATATAAGTTAAACCAAATAAAATCCAAGCCAGATACAATAAGAGTTGCTCAACTCATAAACAATAAGAGATATAAAAACAACAGTAGATATTTATCCCAAAATAATTAAAAAAAAATTGCCCAAGTCACAAATCTGCCATCACCATGAAAATTGAAAAGAAAGCAAGTTGCCGAAACCATTACAATGAAATAACTGATAGAGGTTGGTGCCGAGAAGGCCATCAAAGCAAACCACAATTAGAATTAAAATAATATAGATCAAGTAAAATTGATGGCACATGGAGAAACCCAAAAGTAAACAAATTGGCAAAACTCGCAAAATCATTAAAAATTCCATAAAGAATAGCAAGCTCTAAATCCAAAATATTGCCCACGACGTAAAAGAAAACATGTCGAATTGCGAAATATATATATATATATATATATATATATATATATATATATATATATATATATATATATATATATATATATGTCAATTTCCTTTATTCGATGCCTGCCGATTTCTTAATATAAATAACTTTAATTAATTTTTAACGACTCAACATGAATTTGACTTTGATACCAATTGATAAAAACAAATTTTCAAATACAGATAACCCATCAAATTAATTAATAATGTCAAATCATCAATAATAAAATAGAAGCGGAAACATACTTAAATCCATAACAATAAAAAATACGGAGATTTTATGATTTGTGGATGACATGGAAATCTGAATTTTCTCTGTGGTGATGAGATACCAAAGAGAAAATAACGTATTAGGGCAAGGGTTTTTTATGCATCCAGAACCACACATCCATTTATATATTAACTTATTTTTTAATTAGCATATCATAAATTATATTAAGTCTTTTAGGTTTCTACATATTTATAAAGTAATCCTATATTTTTAATAAAACAATTATTAAGTTCAACTTGACTTTAAAATTAACCAAATTACTTTTATTTTGACTAAAATTGTGATAACATATATAAATTCCAACAAAATTCTCTACTATTTCCTTATTCAGTTTTACCTTACTAATAGCAATTTACATTTCCCATCACATGTTATTAACTGTAATTTTATTGTTTAAGTGACATTTTCTCAATTTATATAAAAAAAAGTGTACACATTTCTAAAAAAGTTTATTCACAATTAAGTTTCTTATTTTTAATTAAGTTTTCATCTACCAAAAATAGGATAGATTGAGATATTTTATTCAAATTATATCATTATTATAATATTTGACTCAAATTATATCATTATTATAACAAATATTTATTCAATTTTAAAAATAGAAGTAATATTCAAAATTTATGTTTTCGTTAGTTATTTCTTACATAATTAGTAAAAAACTAAAGCAATTGCTATTATAAAAAATGAAATGTGAATATTTATTTGTGAATTGAAATAATACTTATTTGCTCCTTTTATATTTAGATTAGATATAATAAAAAAAAAAAGAGAAAACTTATTGTCTAACAATAATAACTATCAACTACCACTTTTTAAAGGGAAAAAATGGATTATTATTTTGGAATCAAGGCAGAGAATAAAATAAGGAAAAAATTACACTATTTTATTTATGATTAAATACATAAATTGAATTGTTTTGAGGCATTACAAGTGAATTTTTTTTAATAGTAGTGGTTTAATGATAAATACAGATAATTAAATTTGGACAATAGATCGATTTTAATAAAGAAAAAATTAAAAAATAACGTAAATCCAGTCAAAATTGGGCCTAAGAGCCTATAATATATCTATTCACAGTTCACTCATTTTAATAAGATTAAATTACTGATAAGCATTTAAGATTCACTAATTACGTGCAACTTGCACAGGGTAATAGCCAATGAAATGTAAATGATGCATAGTTTAATTCAATTATTTGCTTAGTTGTGCATAATACGCTTTTCCTCCTATTATTGAGCTTTACAGTGATCATCTAATGCTTTCTGATAACACCCAAAAAATATAAAAGTTAAAAGTCCAAAAACTTTAAAAGGAGTATAAGATAAAAGGCTCACGAAGGTTTCATCAGCTAAAGGATCAAACATTAGAATCGAGACTGTCTGATTGAATTTAACCTTTCTCTGATAGTCAGAAATTATCTGACACAAACCATCATGTAATTGCTGTTACCTAAAAAAATATGCCATACCTGTCACAAAGTAGAACAACTATTTTATACAGTGCTTAAAACTTCCTCCGACTCTATAAAATAGCAAATTTTTTTCGAAGAATGACACTTTTTCTCTCTAAATAGTGTAAAATCTCTATTTAAAGAACTTTTTTCCTTTATTAACTTAAGTATAAAAGTATCTGCACCCGGATCAACCGGGTCATCACCCTTTTTTTGTAGGTCTATCCATGGTATTTTGATCGAGATCGATCCCCTTCTCAGCCATTATTTTTCTTGTCCATTTCAAAATAGAGACACCATATTTTTATGAAATTTTTTGATTTATGTTGCCAACGTTTTAAACATAATTTATAATAGGTAATTTTATTAACATTTTTTTTCTTGTTCTCAAACCAATAATATAATATTATTATATATTTTTATAATTGGAGATGAATTATCTTTCCATTCAAAGGTGCCCACAGTGATGACATACACCAGATTAATGCTCTCAATGAGTTTTATAATTTTATAAGCAAATGGTATTTTTAGAGAAGGCATTAAAATAAATGCATAGAATATATTAAATATAAATAATTTAACAAAAGATATAAAAATATTAGTATTTCTAGTTCAACTGATAATATTAATTATTAGCATGACAAACACGCATAATATATAGCATGATATTGACTTTCCGAGATATTAAGGACATGGAGAGGCGGACGTTAGCGACGGGCCCCGCTTGTGTAGTATTAGTGTAGTGGATAAAAAAAAAAGTCATTTTCGCGGCACACCCTGCAAAGGGAACCGTGCCTTCCGATCCCATCCATTTATTTTCCGTTTTTAAAAAGATAAGGCAAATCCATTCCTGTAATAATTTTCTTTCCCTCCTCCTCCCGAGAAAATTTCCTAGCATCAGCTTTCCGCAGAAAACTTCTATGGATTCAAGAGCTCAACGCCGTCTCAACGCCATTCAGGGACATCTCCTTCCCTCAGCTGCTGATGATCAATCATCTCTTGAGGCTAATCTCACTGCCTCGCAGTTCTTCCAAAGTAATCTCTCATTTTTTCTCATTATAAATACATTTCCAGTGGTTTACTTCTAATATGATTCATCGAGTTCGCTTCTCTTACTGGAGTGATCATGTCGAGGTTTATCCTGTTTCAAAAGTTTCACTTCCGCGATTTATATGTTATTTGTTTATTTATTTTGTCAATAAAGCTAATTTTATTTGCGAGAAAAACATCACAATACAGCTCAAATAGGAAAGCAGAAGCTGCTTTGCTTCAATTAACACTATTTAATTCCATTTAGTGCTATAATTTTATATCATTTCTTCTTAGCTCGCCCTCTCTTTGATATTACATCTTTTATAAGCACCTTCCGAATCTCCTTCGTCCGATTAACACTGAAAGAATGGATAAATAGAATGAAACTCTGCCTTGGCTAGTAACTCAATTATCTGTGGATTTCATAGCATGTATTGTATTCACCTTATTTTTTGCAACGATTTATGTATTATTTTCTTATTTTCTTTTTCAATTCAATTATAATTTAGGTCAAACTTACAGCGTAATTCTACCTGAGAAATTGAAAACAGGGAAGTGGAATGTTTATAGGTACGTGTTCTTGTTTCCTTTGCTAAAATCATATTTACGTTTACAGATTTTGATGTATATATCACGTCTCTTATATGTTTACAGGTCCGCTCTATCCCCTTTGAAGCTTGTAAACAGGTTTCCTGATCATCCCGAGATTGCCACATTGCACGATAATTTTGTGTACGAATTTCTCTATTCTATTAGTTAATTTAATTGTTCTACATTCTTTTGTTGTTTTTTAAACTGATAATCTTATTCTTATGAGCATAAATAGCCTAGCCTATAAAAGACTAAATGAATACTTTATTACTGGAGATAGGAGACTTCATGTGTTGCTTATATTTATGTGGATACAGTCATGCTGTTGAATCTTTTCAAGATTACAAGTACTTGGGCACACGAATTAAGCAGGATGGAACAGTTGGAGAGTGAGCTATTATTTTTGTTCTTTTAAATCTCAAGCTAGTCTACATTAATTGCTATATATATTGACTACAATTATAAATTCTCTACAATGAAAAGTTACACATGGATGACATACGGAGAAGTAAGCACTGCTAGAGAAGCAATAGGTTCTGGACTTCGATATCATGGGATAAAAATGGTGAGTTAGTTTTTGGATGATCGGATTCTTTCAGGTTCTGTTAGCTGGCTTTTGCTTTGGCTTACTCTATTTCACTGGCATTTCTAGTCATACTTTGCACTTCCATTTGATGTATTCCCATAACTTCAGTTGTTTCATTTGGTTTCTTGTCTAACAGGGAGCTTCCATCGGAATCTACTTTATGAATAGACCGGAATGGACTATTGTGGACCATGCTTGTGCTGCATATTCGTATATCTCTGTTCCCTTATATGACACTCTTGGTTCGTATGTTCCTGTTCAAATACATATTTCTTGCCACATTCTTGCCTGTTCTTATATTATTTAATTTTATATGTAGGTCCTGATGCCGTTAAGTATGTCGTGGGTCATGCTGATGTGCAGGCTATCTTTTGTGTCCCAGAGACTTTGAACACTGTCAGTATCATCTCTGGCTCTTAAAACTGGTTTAAGTTACACTACCCTCTTCAGTTCGAAATTTAATATGTGGGGTGAAAAGTAATATGTTTAATTAAGACATTTGTCTTACGATTATCAATAACTTCTTCCATGTCAGTTTTCTTACAATTTTCCACCACTTCCATTTTATGAACTTTTTTTTTAATTATTTTAATCTAGTTGCTAGTTGAAGGTGGAATCCTCTGTCAGCTGTACATTGCCCATCTTATGTGCTACATCTGTTCAAATTTTGTGATGTATCTTATTTTCTTTCTTTGAACTTGCAGTTGTTGAGCTTTGCATCTGAGATTCCATCAGTGCAACTTATAGTGGTCTGTATATCTGAATAAATCTCTTAAACAATCTTAATTCACCAAATAAATTTGGTTTCTACTTGTAGTACCAGTACCTTATTAATTTTGCCCTTCTACTGGTGACAGGTAGTCGGAGGAGTGGATGAACAGTTACCGTCTCTTCCATCAGGATCTGGAGTCAAGCTCATATCTTATCAAAAACTATCTGCTGAGGTACTTTTTCTCATAAAACTTACACCATCTAATTTAGATTTCAACAGCATTCTCCCAGATTTTTTCAGATTGAGCATATGAAATTTTGTAGCATAAGTACAATCCTTGTTTTTAAATTTGAGTTTGTCGCACATATTGAATTCTTAGGATTAGTTAAGGGTGGGCACAAAAAAGATTGTTCATGTGGAGTGGAATTACTTTTTTTTTGCTTGGATTGTTAATGAAACAATTATTCCCTTGTTATAAATTACAATATTGTTGTTCAGTCTATCATCAGCTTAAAATTGCAGTAAGTAAAATTTTGCGTTGTTGAACAAGGGTGGAAGAGTTATAATGACAGGCTTCATGTCTGTTACTGGGGTTTTGTGTGATTGTAGAACTGTAAAGAAATTTTCTTCTTTCACAGTTTCTCTTGCAGGAGGATACCTTATTGTTGTCACTGTAA